>JAQFYM010003507.1:0-18427 GCA_034694785.1 Agrenia bidenticulata | reverse complement strand
ATCAATGTAATCTACAGAACTTTGAGTTTTTTTTTTTTTTTTCGCAAACATAATACAAAAAAAAAAGCGTTTGTAATAATACCGAAAAAGACACATTTTTCTTAAAAACCCGTATTTTATATGCTTTTACACAAAACAAGTTTTTTAATGCTATTCAACGTCTATATTTTTACCATAAAATCAAGTCCAATTCAACAGAATTCATAATATTTTTTACTGGTGCTTTTTGCAGACAAAAAGTTTTTTGAAAGTATTTTTATTAAATCTAATCATGATTTTAATCCAAAAATAAAATCCACGCGTATTTATTGACAAAAAAACGCTTAAAGGCAATAAACAACGTATCTCAGGCATTTTTTTATTTACTTATTCCTGGGACAAAAGCCCCCCGACTGGAGGCGGGTTTTTTAAAAAAAAAATATAACACAAAGAAAAAAAAGTAAATTGTTGTGAAACTTAAACAAATCTGATATAAACACATAGAGTATAAATTTTTAATTTGTTATTTAACTGCATACTTGTTTTGCTACTATCTTCTTATATAGTTTTGTCTGCTGATTAGTAGGGAAACCGAAAATTTTGCATGTTTGTGCATTGTTTCTGCATATATAACCTGCATATATAGAAAAATTGACAGATCTAGTTGTAATATTTTTTTAACGGTGTTTTCTCATACAACATATAAATAATATTTTAATTTATATAAAATCATAAATTTGTTTATTGCTTTCAATGGTAACGTAAAACATGTAAAATGTATAACGGGTGTGAACATGTTATCATTGAATATTGCTATAAAGTCTTCTTAATATATTTTCAGCATCTTTATGCAAAATTATATTCTAATATTGCACAAACAATAGATAGTTTTATCGAACAGTGATGTAATATATCGTTAACTATACTTTGAATGTTGTAAAAATAGAAAAAAACATTGCAATAAAAATGTATCTTCTATTTAGTTATATGTATGTGTAAATTAAAATGTCTATATAATGCAAACAGTGGCGTATATAGGGTAGTAAAACCAATTTGTAGTCATTTTATTGTAAAATGGGTCGCAAAACCGTTTTTTACGTTGTTCTAAAATAAGTACCTTTTTAGAAAAAATTTATAGTAAAAATTTATTTTTTAGATTCATAAAATGGTAAAAATCTTTGCACAAAAAAGACTCTTCTTCGTAAATTCAGAAGTATGAAATATTCTGCAAAGGAGTGGGGTTTCACCACCACCTTTGGGTACGCCACTTAATGCAAATACATGCGAAGAAAATAAGTCAACAAACAAAAAAAAACATATATTACCTGTTATTATACCGAATTTTCGCAAGATTTAGTATTATAATAGAAGGGATATATATCACATATCGAACATAGTTTTTCAACTGCCTCTTACAATATATATTAGTACTATTGGATATTGAAAAATACAATCAAAGCAATTATTGTATGGTGAATATTTTTTTTTACATATTCGGTATATTATAAATATATGTTTGCAAGCAGTCTGTTGTACCGTATCATTATATAGACTTTTGTAGTTTTTGCGATATAAGTAATGTTTAAGTAATTATTAAATATGTTTTGGTTGTTTTTCTTAGTTGTCTTGTTGTCGTTAAAAAAGAGAAATATGTCTGCAAATTATAATATCTCAAAAAAGAACTAACTACGCACAAATTGACGTTGTTTGCCAAACTGATAGTATAAAAAAATAACATAATTTAATCAGTTTTTTTAATTTTTTTATCACCCTTTGTGATTTATGTCAGATACGCAATTTAAAATTATTGCTGTATCACATTGTCAGTTTGAACCTGTACTAAATACAGTTAACCGTTACCACAACAATTTTTAAAATAGTAAATTTAACAATTTGTTATACTTATGCAATAACTGCAAAATGATGAACATTATTTTTTTTTATTATTATAGAGATCGAGTTAAGCTTTTATATTAGACCTGTAAAAGAAAGTAAGATACACTTTTTAAATGGTTAAGACTGCAGACAGAGTAATAATGGTGCAGGGCTTAGATATTGTTTCGGAATAAATCAAGGTGGAAAGAAAAAATCAAATTATTTATACTTTTTATCGCCTAGAAAACAAAGGCCATGTCTACCTCAGGGCAAACATATCCTATAAATAAAAAATCATTTGAATATGTAACATACTCCCCCGTATTGTAATTTGGCTTTTTACAGGGTACAATTTGTATGTAGATAACAGTTTTTCGTGTTTCGTTCTTAAAAAAATTTTTCAAAATTAACTGCTTACTATACTTATTTATTTGGTACCATTATTTATGCGGGGCTATAAGAAACACCTATTGAATTGTCTCTGTACTGTACGCATAAACAAAAAGGGTTTTAAATATAAAGGCAATGTAACAAATACTTAAAAACCAATCACAAGAAACAAGTTTCAATTCAAAAAAAAACTTTCATGGTAAAGTAACATTACAAACCAGACATTCCGTTAAATAAACCAAAAACAGTCCGAAAATGTTACTTTTTCTTTAAACCCAGACAATCCTTAAAATTAAATGAATAAATACAAAGCTGCACGTCTTTGGCTACTTTAATAGTAACAATAATAGCAAAAAAAGAAAGATCGGTTTTTCTCCAAAGTGAGTTTTTATGTTTGTGCCATTTATAATTTAAAAAATGCATGCTATCATGAGTTGTCCAGGACTCTAAAAATGCACGCCAATAGTCTAATTTAGCAAAAAAACAGCCTAGTAATTGTTGTATTGCAGCAAAAGCACAATAAAAAAACAAAAGCTTTATTAAAGATAATTGTTTAATTACTAAGCTGTCGGTATACATTGTTTTACATAAACATGGTATAGGCGTTTGCATTTACACTAATATTAATTATCATTTTTAATAATATTTTTTTTTTACATTGGGATTCTACAAAGTACCTCTTTTTTACAATGCCATCGGTTTAATTGTATAGCTAACAGACAAATACTGGTTTTTTTAAAAAACTTAGATCATTGCTATTACTGTTTTTTCGTCTATAAGGATTAGAACCTAATAAAATTGACGGTGAACACCATACTTTATATTTAAACACAGGTATGGGCATACCCAGGTATTTTTAAACTGGAGGATAAAAAGTTTTGTTATTATAAAAATGTTGACTTTTAATATTTTGGATATAGATTTTTTACACATTTGCATTTTTAAAAGAGAAAAAACTTTATTAATAGTAATTTTTTATATTTTAAAAACCTTAAATCATCTGCACAAAAACGACACTATTTATATTAAGGCGTGCAAATTCGTGCCACCAAAAGAGTCGTTTCCTGGCTTACCGGGTGTCTTCCACTAAGCCTCCTTGGGTAAGTGAGTAGTTGCCGATAATATCTGTTTGTTACATTTAAGCATATAAAACACGATTTGTGCACATGTATAGCCTATTTTTAGTACCGCGTTATTGAGGTATGAGTTTAATTTTTTACGACCACCAATAGTTCATGTTTGTGTATTTTTTATTCTAAATTTTGCATAAAAAAATATAGACATTATGTTAAACAATATTTCTTTTTCTACGAATCATGTATTATATTCTTACTACTACTATCTTACAAATCTTTTTTATTTACTTACTTTTGTAATACTGGGTTGCAAATCTATGCGGCTTAAAATGTAAATGCTTAAAAATACATCAGAAAATACAAAACGATTCTTAGGCACTATTTACGAGTTATGTAAACATACAAATAGTTTCTTTGTGTGCGTTTAATAATAACTTTATAACTCTAGTACTACCTCGGTAGTTACCTGTAAGTATAGTATACGTTACATTACTAGTAAGAAGTCAGTTGCTTAAAGTATATACCGTTCGTTCGTTAACGCAATTACGGACTTCTTTTGCAAAAAAAATTTATAAAAAGACTAGTGAGACGGACATGCATAGTTGGAACTTGTAAAATATTCTGTTTTGAGGTTGCAGAGCCTAAGTAAAATCAGTGGGGGCATTTATAAGCGCTTTTTCTAAGTGCAAAAAATGGATAAGTAAAGCCATCCAATAACCGTTTATAGAAGTGTATATAATAAGTGTACGATAAAAACAACACATAAAGTATTTCGTCTAATTAAACTTTGTTTATATTTTTTTAGAAAGAACAAGACAGCAAAAAACTAAATTAAAAAAAACTTGTAGCCATATGATTTTGTAATCTTTATCAGGTAAAAACGAAATAAAAAAGCGCGCTTAATTATACGAACTGCATTTATGTAATAAATGAATTTTTGCCTAAATTACGAATTTACATTTTTTTAAAAACATGTCACACTTTACCTTGAACCATGTCTTACCCCTAGTCATATAAATAAGATTTTTCTTATTAACCTTTCGAATTGTGCAGCTTTTGTCTATTAGGTGTATCTCAAACAGCGTAAAACCGCCAGCCCTTCTGAAAAATAAATTGCCGCAGCAATTATTGGAATAAAATATATTGCATCATTTTAGATGTTATTTACCATATTTTTACAATTTTATTTTTCACTCATTAAAAATTAAAAAAAAAAAGAATGAACGTCTTTTTTAAAAATACTACAGTAAATACATATAAAAGAAAATTTTGTTAGAAAAAAAAGCAACGGACTACAATAACCGCCCTTTTTAATCGTCTTCTGTAGTAGTAGCATGGTTTATCCGTAATTGGTCTATACTATATTAAACTGCTGAATAAAGCAGTGTAATGTGCATTCATGTATTTGAAACCCTAATTTATTTTTGATATATCTGGAGCTTAGTAAAAGGAAAAAGAAAGTAAAACCTAAAAAAAGACAATGAAATATATTTTAAACCTTTTTAATTTATATTAATTTTAACTGTCGATAAATTGTCTACCGACATTATGTTGCTTGATTACCCGATCATAATCAAAATAAAAAACTAGTATGTAAAACCAGTAGAAAATTATGTTGTTGGACACAGTTAATGTACTTACTATCTACGAATGACGTGTTTTGTATCGTTTATTGTAAAGATTAATACTAAAAAAATTTTTATATAAAATTTTTATTTTTTTTAAAAGTTTTAGGCTGGCGTTTAGAAACATATATTAACATAATGTAATGTCTTTTTTTTTTTTTGAAAATCATATATATTTTGCTTGTTTTTATTCTATTATTATAATATTTTTGCTTTTTTTTGTATTTTTGCAAATATCAATCATTTTTTATACGACGATAATTTATGTTAATTTTTAAAAGTTTATGTATTGTATAATTTTTCCTAGGTAAAGGGGGTTCAAGTATGTTTATTGGGTCCCAAAATATGAAATGACTGATTTTAAATTATAAGAAAAAAAAAGCAAAAAAAAAGAGTACATTTTTGGAATTTAAAACAGTATAGCTAGATTTTAGTTTACGTGTTTACCTTACTTAAATCTACATTAAATTTTTATATTTTTTAAATGCTTTCGATTTTTGAATTATCGTAATTATGTCAATAAATTTAGGACTAAAACGAGCTGGCAACAATTTTAAATGCCCAGAAATATTCGGAAGCTCTGAAAACCGCTAAATTTTACAAAAAAAAAAATTTGCTGCGGCAATATAGCGCTTGAAGAAACTAATTATTTGGTTTTTCTGCTAGCATTAGATTAGAGTAAGTAGATTAAAAAGTTAAAATTGATAAAAATGGCATTCACCGTACCACTTACGGTAAGTTATTGTATAAAAACCGTCAGATATCCGTCTGAAAGTGTCAAATACCAATATTGAACGATTCCTTCATAATTTATTTAAACGTGTGTCTAGATATCTATGCGTCATTTTCTTTTTATATTGAGGCGACCTTTGATTGTAAGTATTTTATTTTAATCCAATATATGATCATTACTTTTTCGTTTCTTAAATTACTAAATTAAACATCGAATCTTCAGAAATGTATGTTCAAAAGCGTTTGCAGATACATATGATTGCTTAAAAGGTGGATAAGCTTTACTCAATTTTAAATATCATAAACTATCAAAAATTAATATCGACGTTGGCTTTTACATTTTGAATTTTTTGAACCAAAACCAACAACTTTCATTTATAATTACGTCTAATCGGCACTGAGTCAATAAAATATTCATTAATAATTGATTTCATATCTGTTCTTTTAAATTATACATCTATTTAAGTATATATTATCAAAATAAAATATATTAGAGCTTTTGCCGAATTTCTCCAGTTCCTATAAAAAAAAATCTTGGCAACAGCCAGCGCCCTTTTAAATTCATTCAGTAGTATTTGCCGGGTTCATCGTTTGAATCTTCAGTCAAAGCCCCCTTATTCCGCACAATAATATATTGCAAAATTATTTATGCAAAGGGTAACGCAACACAAAAAAAAAAAAATACTCTGACGATAATATCTTTAACTTATAGTTTACAATACTCTGACTTATATTTTATTATCGAATACAAGATGATTATGTTAATACGCAGTTAAAAATTTGTTTTATATGCGATGGTTGTATATTTTCAATTTGTTTTTATTTACCTAAGTATTTCATATGTTCCCTTTTGTAAATGTTATGAGAAGAACAAATCCAAACAATATTTACGATCATAGGGATACTAGAAAACACGATTGAAACATTTTAATAGCATTTTGAATACCGTATTTTCCCGAAATAAGAACATTTAAAATTGGTAAACTTTAGAAAAAAAATTTCACTGAGTTACAGAAATAAAAACGATTAATATGACTTCTAGTTCAGTCTAAGAATTATCTTGTATATTACACATAAAGAAAAATAATAATAGATGAAATTAAAAAAAAAAATAAATTAAACCAAACATAACAAAAAATTTTCAAAGCACGTTTTTATATAAAAAAATAATCTTATGAAGTAGAAAAAAGATCAAAGCATAGTCAATTATTTCTAAAATTTAAAATACCACATAGCCCCCTTAAATGTCATTTCTAATTGTATAGCTCAAAGGCTTTATAAATATGTCCCGATCAATTTTACAACGATGATCCTTTCCTGAGGGCAACAACTCTTCCTGCTCTGATATCATCTTTCATGTGCGACTCGGTATACAAACATCTCATGCAATTTTTAAAAAGTCTCATCTTTCACACATCACAAGGTTGACGTACGTCAGTGTATCCAGGTATGATAAACATGCTGATATAATTTTTGTCCTTCAGCCTTTTAATAATATCTTCGTTCTTATAAACACTAAAATTATCCATCAGTAAAAGCTTGTTCTGGGGTGTCGTACGGAGAAAATTAACAAAGTTATGCATATTTGTAGTGTTTATCCATGAATTAGCTTGACAAATAGCATCATATCATCTTTGAATTAGACCAAAATTCTTGGAACACTTTTTCTATAAAAATCGAAAAGGCTTTAAGACTGTCCACTAGATTTTGTTTCAACGGCACATGTACTTCTTTTTTTTTTATAATTTTTCGCAATTGATACTCGTTTTGCTCGAATAAAATCACTAGTCTATAGTACCCGATAAGTCAAAAATAAGCAAATTTTCGTCTATATTGTAAACTTCATCATAGAAATTCTTAGTTGGTCTTATTGTCGTATTTATCTAATACGTATATTCTTATAAAAGTTCCATATCATTTCCTTTTTAATTCGCGTAGAACTCGATTTACTTATTGCTAGTCCATAGCGTTTCGAAAAATAAGCTAGCCAATAATAAAAACTCTAATTAGTTATATATTTTTAACACTTGGATTCTTCTCTGTATATAAATCTAAGGCCTTTTTCTTTATAAATTTATACTCCACTGGGAGACCGTCTGCCCGATGCTCTATAGTAATATCAACTAAATGTTTATAAAAACAAAAAAAAAAAAACAGAGGTGTATGTCCACTGCTATAGCTGTAGCTTTTTTTTGGAGCTCTTTCAATGATATGATTACAATTACCCACTTAGAAAGACATGTCCTTGAAAATCGTTTGGCTGTTGTGAATTCTGAAATTGCACAAGGTTCCGTTAAGCATTTACACACAAGTCTGCTCTTTGTTACGTTACTATATCTTCTATTCATAGGACTAGAATTTTTCTTTTTTGATAGGAAATACAAAAAAATTAAATAAATCATGAATTTAATCACGAAAATACGAACATTTAATGCAAACCGTGTTCTTATTTTATAGAGAATACAGTATTTATGGAATACAAGTAAGTAATTTATTGTAAAAATTGTACGTCATTTATTTCATTTATATAAATCAATATAAACATAAATATATACATTTTTTTATTTTATATTTTCTGTTTTAAGAAGTTAATTGTAAGTATGTTCAGTTGTTTGCAATATTATAATTATACCAGTATTTAATAATCAAAAAAAGTTTTAAACATAAAAATCAACCTTAAATCTAAAAAACCAACACACTCCTAAAATCAAGTTTATTTATCGTGCAGTGCACTATGGCCGCAGGAGATTTGGTTTTTTAACCCCAACTTATCTTCATACTTTGTTTAAAATAAAAATGTGAATGATATATGCTACGAAACCTTCTTATATATAAAGCTTTATTCTTTTTAAACTAGTATGTCCACTTTATGTATACAAGTAGGGTGAATAAGTCACACAATCATACATATTTACCATAACGCTGCATTTGTTGTTAACTCCAGAATAACGTATATACCAGGGGTATAAATATAACATAAAATCAAATCAAAACACAACAAAGTAGACAAAATTAAAACAATTGGGCTTCCATAAAGTCAACGTATTCTTTCCTGCAGTAGAATGAGGATTTCGTGGAAAACTCTAATGGAAAATATTTTACAGTTTGCTAGAATTTGCTCATCACTTGTGGCGTTGCTAATTATTTTTATCTCTTTAGCTCTTAATTTTAATGTTTTCTTTTATACGCAAAAATAAAGCACACCAATGCATGTATGGCTGGGTAAAAAACACTATTATACAAAATTTTTTCAAAATCATACTTCTGTTTATAAATCATGCGAACTTATAAGCGTACGCTTAGGAAGTACCCCTACCGATACAATTTATGCCGTGGCATAACCTAGTGGATTTACGGAAAAACTAGTGGGCATCTGTATAATAAAAATTCGGATAAATTATTTACCATTAATGATTATTATAAAAAAAATTTACCATTTAAAGCGCATGAAAAAGAAACGGATAACATGGAACGATGTAAAAGATAAAATGAAAGAGGAAGTGGAAGAGGAAGAGGAATCACGGAAAATACAGGATACTATAAAAAATTGAGGCCTTTTAAAAAAGATGTAAATAAGAATGAAAAAAAAATACAGATACGAATCTATTATTAGTTCTAAAATATAGAAAGCAAATATATGTCAGAAAAAATATCTTCATCAATTAGCTTTATGTAACTAAAAAAAACCATATTTTCAATAATTTTGTTCTTATTGCGACTTTAAAAAAGTAAACCACAGGATTTCACTCTAAGTTCGATGGGTGTGTCAGATTGGAAATTGCCCGTCCTGCTGTATAAAATCATACCGTCACACTATGCCGAAACCCTTTTGGTAAATTCTTAATTACGTCTAGTCTACATAATAAGGCCAGGGTAAAAAAAAACCGGCCATGTTTTACAGACTTTTTCTGGAATAAACGACCCTTTGCTGAGAGATGGCGCTTTATCACGCGCAGCTGCACTTCAAGGAGAAAAACCCATGAATTTAAAACTGTTTATTTATTCTTTCTTTCTTTAAATACTTTTTCTCGCATCAGAAACCAATAAATCTTTTCAAACAGATGGGGGTTTCAGATAAGTGTTTGACCAATAATTTCCCTATTTAATAAATGCGCCGTGATCGTGGTGATTAGAGTAAGTGCGCCTGCGGCGGGCCGGCATCGCTTCTTCGGAGCTCAGCACCTCACACCTCGGCTTCGCCTTGTCGCTGACCACATGCTAAGCCTGCGGCTCAGCATGGAATCTGATGTTATGAGCTTGTGGCTCGTCGCAGTATACGGTCGTCCCATTATGAAGTAAATTCCTTACTCCCTTAAAACATGGGTCTCAAAAACATTTAACACCGTGCCAAAAATAACGATTTTTTTATAAAAATAGTGCCAAAATGTAAAAATAATATAACACTGAAAAATAACTGTGTATTTGCATTTTTACCTCTATATGTTTTTCTTGTGTGTTGTTATTCTTATCGACTGCTTTATATTTTCTCTGTTCGAAAACAGCAAAAATACGCTCAAAGATATATAGAGCATTTTTTATTTGACTTTTGGTACCCACATATATGTTCGTTTTGCACATTATACTAGCGATAACGCTGTACTATGCTACGTTATCTGGAGATATATCCTATCCATGTTGCACATATCTGGTTTATAGAAAAGGACATATAAAAATGGCGCAAAAATGTTACAATATTTATTATTTTTTTCAGTTCGGTATCTATATTTTTTCTATTTTTTTTCTTTGCTTGCATCATTTTATTGATTTTTAAAATGTAAATTGGCACGGTGTAGGGTATGAAAAATCAGAAATGGCACGTGTCAAGCCACTTTGAGAACCCCTGCCTTTAAATGGTATAATTGATATATACTGGCCTTTTTACACGAGTACTCTCGTAATTTGGAGGTGCAATAAAAGAACAAAGTCGGCTTTTTTTCGAGACTATACGGTATGCCGAATTCTTGATATTCCGGATTCTTGATATGGCAGATTCTTTAAACGCCAAATTCTGAATATGCCGAATTCTTAGATACTATGACAAATTTTCCTGGAAAAAATAAACTGGACAAACGTCCCAACCCAAATACTCTGGACAAAATACTAGTAAATAAATGATAACGAACAAAATTTTATGTGACAATATCGTTCTGTATGCAAATGCCGCCAGACAAAATGAGTTGTGACAAAAATCTTACTTACAAATACAAATGTACAAACTAAAAACTGCTCCAATTTAACCCTAATTAGTAATAAACGCTATTCAGTGATAGTAAAAGTCCTGTAAAGTAGTACAATTCGAAAGAATTAATGCCAGTCATTATGCGCCTAGTATTTTTAGATCAAGAAATTGCTATTGAATGGCAAAAAATACACGATACACCTACATTATTTTCTACATTGCGTGCATAGATATGTTAAATCTCCTAATTTTAAACCTTTGTGTAAAAATACCCCTGTAACAAAAAACAAAAACAACATTTAAATAAATGATGCAACTAAAATTTTTGTTTTGCACTAAGTAACAGTATGGAAACAGTGTATATGTTACGGGCAAATTATATATTCAGGCATTTTACGAAATGCCTAATCGTCTCCTCTTTTAGGCCTTATAATTAATGTATGTTTAGCCTAAAAGAGGTAATTGCCCAGGAATTTAGTATAAGTGCAAATTAAAAAAATTGCCGTAACATATATTATAAAACATCTGCGTACTTTAAAACAGACGAACAATGGATTTTTGTAAAAAACAAAACAAAAAACTATCAAAGACTAAGGTGTGTCTATTTAGAAGCACGGCAGCTGTTATATTGGCATTTTATATACTTATCTTAAAAAAAAGTGAAATGTTATAGATGGTACAGGTTACTTCTAAAACTCCCAAAAGCGTCTTAATTCATTCATTTTGTTTTTGCCTTTGTGTCCCAGATCAATTTATCCATGATTCTTTGTACCAGATTTTTTTTTCTAAGACAATTTACTATAGCAACCTAAGAATTCGTAATATATTGAATTCGGCATATCAAATATTTGTCATATTAAAATTTCTTTTTTCTTTACAAGTTGAATAAGTACTTAACTGTATAAAATATGGTTCCTTTCAAATATGTTCGTTTAGCTTGGGTGTAGTAAAAAATATTTGCGTAAATTAACAAATACGCATATAAGCATTTATATCTTTATAAATAAAAGCAACTGTGTCTAGAATTTCCATTTTATCTAATATCTTTTGATTCTGGGATTGTATAGACTTTTTCACTATAGAGTTTTTCAAAAAGTGCATTTATTTTTTATGTCTTTTGCATCACTATAGTAAAAAACTATAGTGAATTTCACTATAGTACAAATACACTATAGTGACATCTGCCACGATTTTGATACAGTGACTCTCTGTAGTGAAAAAAATTTTGTGAAATTTAAACACAAAATAAATTTACTCTAGTGAAAAATTACTAGTGTAAAATTCTCTATAGGGTGTGTATGTTTTTTACCCATGGGAAATCTTAACACCCCTTGGGACAAAAACACCATAGTCACCCCCATGAGTATTTGTAAACACGTGGTATATTTAGACAAAACCTTTATGGTGTTTAGAAATACATGTTTTTCGTGACTTTTTAGTAAGTAAAAAATGTTAAGAGAGTATCATACTTTTAAACTTTTAAAATTATATGCTATGCATAAAAAATAAAAAAGTGAAAAGTCAAGTCTAAGATTTAATATGGTTTCCATATTTAGTCATTCCCTGATAACCATAATATTTTTTTTCATGTATCTTTGTATTCTCTTATTTAATAACTTATAGTTGATTACAGTTGTTGTTCCCATATTAAATGGTTTCTCTTATTAAAGATAAGTATGAAAAGCTCATGCCTGTGCTGCTCTTTTAATATGTACTTTATAAAAGAAATATATACATTTATTGGATGGAATGAAGGATTTATAATATTGAAAATGTTATAGACATGTAGTGTAGTAAAGATTAAAGAATGCAACAACATGATCTTGATGCAGTAATTGCAAAAATAATAAACAAAACAAGCGAGTATTACAGTACAGCTTTAAAGGAGTATCTATTTTTTTATTTTTGTAAAAAATTCGCCGTCTTACTACATATCGAGATATTGGTAAAAAATTTGAACGTTCCACAAGTTTCATACTCCATGAAATATGGAAAATAACTCGCAAACTTTTTCAACATAAGCATCTTGTTTTGTCGTCTTTTATTACCAAGTGAATTAAATAATTAAGTGAGGGATTCAAAAATATTCGATTTCGGAAGGCACATTACTGGCTATTGATTGGACTCCGATCAAAATTGACGCACCAAGAATTTAATTCAAAGCGATATTTAAATCGCAAATCATATTATTCTGTAAAAATTTTTATAGGATGTGATTGCCTTGGAAGGACAAATTACTTATATGAGCCAGGGTTCCGGAAGTAGCCAGGATTCAGTTATTTATCGCATTTTTTGGTTTCGGATTATGTCAACGACAGTGTGCTTTTTGGATAACATAATAAAACGGATAGTGCATATCCGAGTGCTCCGACTTTTTAACTGCAAAAAATGACAACAACTAGAGAAGATATTATTTTTATTAACATGCTTCTGCGACAGAGAATAAAGAATGAGTATCGAATAGGGGGTTTATGACGAAAACTTAGAATATTTAGCGGGAAAATCAAAAATGGCGAATGAGAATTATACCAAAAAAAAAATACCTGTTGCATAATAAATAACCTTTTAATTATTAGCGTGAAAAAGAAAAAACAAAAACTTGCATTAATTTGTATATGACCCTGCTAGTTTTTCAATATTCTTCAATATTTTTTTTTGAGGTTTTCGGCGGAAAGTGTAAATAGTAAAAAACAAGCAAAAATCTGCTACCCATATATATTACAAACAGCAGAATCTTAAATGCATTCAACACTATTTTACAAAACATACAAATAAATTAGCATTAATGTTTATGTATCAATATGATTTTGTAACTATAAGTGTATTGAGCACAGCTTAAATTAGTCTAAGATGCGCGTCAACACAAAAAAAAGTATAAGAAGAGGTTTTTAGAAGAAACGCGTAAACCAATTAATTGTGCAATTATACTATAAGATTTTTTTTTTCTTTACGTAAGTATTTGTGGTTAATTAAAATTTCAAAGCAGTTGTAAACATTAGATAGATAATCATTATAATTATTTTTTTTTATGTATTGCTTTTAATAAGTCAAACATCTTAGAATTCATTTCCTAAATTTTTTAATTATGCTTTTTGATTTCTGCTATCTAATTTTGACGCCATTAATTGTCGCGTCAGTGTTGGTACTTTACTCATTTTCTTTTCTCTGAATAAAATCAATTCGTTTCTAAAAAGGATGAAAATTCTCTTAGAGAAAAATATCAGATTTTTTTTAAGGGAATTTTACTAGTCTGGTTTACTTGCACTTGTTTTCAAAAATATTTGTCTCTTCTTCTTCAATTTATTTTTCTGGTTCTTCACGGTTATTATTGACTTCAATTATTCCATTCTCCGAGTCGATTGTTCCTTCTGGTACTAATCCCTTGCCTGGAAAGCATTCATCTTTCATCATTTGCCAAAGGTACTTTTTTATTTTTTCTCACCGTTTTATTTAAAATTAAGGTTTTTTTTTCTTTTCTCCTTTATCAACATATTGTATTTCGTTTTCATCTTCACCGCTGCTTTCAGAACCCGCCTTTTCCACCACTGACTCCAAAAGCCTTGCGTGGCAAACATATTACCCTTTGCATTGTCAAACTTGTTCGAAATATATTATTTTTGCCAGTTAAAAATAGTTTTCGTTTATTTTCATATGTCCATATTGATTTTTCCATTTTATGGGGGTATTAAAACCAAAGAAAATAATTATGGGTGAAACATGAATTGGGTCAAACCATATGGCGAAAAACCCCATGGGGACTTGTTCACTCATGGGTAATTTAAGATACACTTTTTCTGTCTTATTACCCATAATAAAAAAAATATCCCATGAACAGAAAATCCGCCCTAATTTACAAGGAGGCATACCCCATGGGTAAGAAAAACATATATACCCATAATGAATAAAAAATATAATAAACACAAAAGAAATTCCACTATAGTGGATGTGGGGTTCTTTTTTCAGGGCAGTTTTTCACTATAGTGAAAATTTCTGAACATCCATTAACACTAATATTTTCCGATATTCTTTAAATTTTAGATGTAACGAGGAAGGAAAAGAAGAACAAAGAAGAAGAATAAAAAACTAGTAATTTTTAAAAAAAAGTAACAAAAAAAAACAATCATGCCCATTTATTAAGGAACACTCACATTCTACGTGATAGTCGCATAATATTAGAAAGAGTGTTTTTTTTATTAGTAAGGGACCCCTTTAGGCTGAGTAAATGATACGCACAATGCGTTTGAATTTTAAATAGTGGAATAAACAACCGGTAAACCTCAATATGTTTATTTTATTTCTTTGCTCCGATGTCGCATATATTAATGCTATTAAAGGCCATTGTGTCGTCTTAATAAGGCTAGGCGCATAAATTAATCTACCCAAAACTCACATGTAAAATGCTCAGGTCGATGATAAACTAAATTGAGTTTGGATTTGCCTTTCTCGCTATTTAATAGTTCTGTATATTTAACCAATTACTATCCAATATTTTTTGTATTTTTAGTTTTTTTTACGCGAGTTTTTGAATATGGTAAACAAATCAATAAACTATTAAAAAAAGTTAGAAAAAAACAATATAAAATAAAAGTTACACACTGGCAAGTTTTTGTTTACTTTACGTATTGCTTGAACTTTTTTTGAAATGGATAATCATTTTTTAACAATCAGTCACAAAAAAAATATTTTTCCAGTGCGTAAAATTTGTTTTTAATTACGGAAAACCTATGAAAAAGTCTTACAGAAAAAGTGCATCCTACAATAAAATCAAAATACAATGTGATTAATGCACATAAGAGTACTGTAAGGGTTTTTTTTTCTTGTGAGCAAATTTAACAATTTTTCGTCTTAATATATTCCAGTTTAGGTTCTGTTTCATTTTTTTCAGTATACTGATTTTTACCCCAAAAATCCTAAAATTTTTTCGGTTTACTTAAAAATTCAGTATACCGAAGGCAAAATTTTTGTTCCGAAAAATAAATTGGAAAGGAATTTTTCGGTAAAGCTCGAGCCTTACTGAAACCCTTTCGGTATACCGATTATTATTCTTCTATTTACCCCTTCTAATGGATTAAGAAAAATGGAATAAACAACGTATAAAAATGTAAATTTAGTACAGACATTCATTGGAGTGGGATGCGAGATTTATCGAAGCAAGGACGCAGGCACACTAGATGGCAAAGTTTTAGAATGACATTGAAAAGAACTTAGTGGAAATATAACAGGTTCAGAAGCAAGCAAAAAATATAATAATCTAATGTATGAGTTCAAAATGCATTACTCAAAGGCACCGTTGAATGGCGAAGAAACAGTGAATTGGTTATGGTGTTTTCAAATAAAGAGTTTTTGCAAATGTGATCCGTCTGTCCAGCCAAAGCAAAGCATTGATACGGGAGTAAATAAGGCAGATAGAGATAATTCTGGGGATACACCAATTGAGATTAACAGCAAAAAAGAACGATATTGAGAACATTTCATACTAATGATTACAAAAAACAGAATCAATTCAGTGGAACTGCTAATGCCTCGTAAAAACTCAAGAAAATGCATATTATACAAAAGCGAGGATGCAAAAATGCAGCTCATGTAAAATATGATACAAGAGCCAAGTATAAATGTGGAAAATGACAGTAAAAAGACAATGTAAAGAAAAATGAAGATGATGATAGTACAACCTGAACGAGGAAAAAAAAAATAAAGTGCATGATTGCTGAACAACTAGAAGATACAAGAGAACAAAAAAATATGATGGAAAAGCTGTTAAATGGAATTGAAAAACAGGGGAAGGCAAAAGAAAAATAACTATCCTATTATTATTTTTTAATTATCATAATGATTTACTTGAATCAGTACTTATATTTGTCTTATGATTTTCTGTTATATTCCGCGTCATATACATTTGAATTTTCGGTAGCAAATTCTATAATCATATTATGCAATATAACTGCAAAAATTAACGGGTCCATATACTTCTTTTTGTATATATTGCCCGTTTTACATACAAACCGTTCCACTCATTTCTTTAACCGTCCTCCTGTGCATTCTATGCGCATTCGCTGGGATGATATCATAATAAAACCGCCAAATTTCTTGTGGTAAATCCAACTTTTTTTGGAAGTAACAAATACTCTGGTGTATGATACGCATTATCCCCTAGCACTAGATTTAAATGCAATTTTGTCTTATACAAATTGTAAAACTGAACTTCTTCTGTAAAGGTGAGCGTCGTGGCATGATCCAGGAAAGCCTCCGAAAACGACTCTAATAATGTAAAAAC
The DNA here is from genome assembly GCA_034694785.1 of Agrenia bidenticulata. Lineage (NCBI taxonomy): Eukaryota > Metazoa > Arthropoda > Collembola > Entomobryomorpha > Isotomidae > Agrenia > Agrenia bidenticulata. The sequence continues at coordinate 1,297 of JAQFYM010003507.1, read as the reverse complement.
AATCACAAACTAATTGAATTTATATGCTGTGATAGCCATCCTGATTAACAAATCTTGCTGGATGTGACGTCTGAGCCGTAATGGGTACATATGTACTATCAACTGCCAAAATTGAATATGGAATTCCAGGTTGTTTTTTTTTGAAAACCGCTGGCAAGTCTTGGCATTTCATTAACCGATTAAAAGCTTTATAAATTCATTCTGTAGGCATTCGATAAATGTAAAAATCATTTGCGAGGTTCATCTAAATACTGTCGTTGGGGGGACGCCGATTTTTTCACATACGTCTCTGAATGAAAAATTTTTTAGCTACTAAATAAATTGCCATAGCCAAATCTTTCTAGTTCTTTGGGTTTACAGCTTGTCTTGTTCTGGCACAAAATATCTTTATATTTTTTAATAATGAAACAAATGTCATCCTAAAGGCGTTTCTAAATTGTTTGTCATTACCTGTTCTCATTGACCGCTAGTACCAATCAGCACTGTATATTCTTTCTGTGACATTACTTAACCTCTTATCTGGAGCATCAAACAATCCAATAAACAGCAATTTAAAATTTTCGTCTGTTCATTGTACAATAAAAGGGGTGTAAAAATGTTGTTTTATTTTTTTCAGAAGAAAAAAATTTAGTAAACCGAAAATTCCGGAACAGATTTTCAGGATACTGAAAAACATGGAACCAGGGCCTAGAAAAGGTTTATTTATCGACTAAATTGTATTTTCCTGCCTCTTTGGTAGAAATCATACATAGTCTTTTAGTTTTCAACCCTAACCACGTAGAAGGGATTTTACATATGGTATAGCCATAGTATAAAAGCCTTAAAAATTTTTTTCGTATAATAGTCATTATGAAACCCCATAGTTTAAGCATTTTTAGCAAGCATTTTCGTACGTAATTCTAACGGAAATTTTTGTTTTGTTTGTAAACACATAAAAATATGGCCCTGAAAATCGTTGCAATTAAGGGTAGCAATGCAAATTTTCCAAGGAAAACAATTTAAATTATACAATGAAATGTAACATAAATACGTAAAAATGTTTAGAAAAACAATTATTTTGTTTGAAATAGAGTTATTAGTATGTTTTGTCATATTTCTATTGTACGTATGACTGTTTTTGATAGAATAAATGCACCCTGACCATTAAATAGTCAGGGTAGAAATAATGAATATAAATCGTAAATTTCTTTGGTTACAAACTGGTTCAAAGTAATTCCAAAGTACGGCTATACTAGATACTAAACATAAATATATACAGCAAGCAGTAACCCTCAAAAATATATTATTGGCATAATAT
>JAQFYM010003506.1:0-18431 GCA_034694785.1 Agrenia bidenticulata | reverse complement strand
AAAACCGAAAGCCGGATTTTTTTCAACATAAATGTGTTCCGGTTTTTACACCGGGCCGGAAAACCGTGCCCCGAAGAAATTTGCGTATCCGGGTTCTTGACCATCCCTAGGCAAGGGTGATTCCCGTTTAACAGAATTGGTGCTATAAGCATGTAGAGGCGTTTTTACATACCATTGACTATGCCCCTGTTAGCTTTTGTGGACCATGGCGGTCTTTCTATTGGTTTTGACAAATCAGACGCTTTTCCGGGTTACCCATTAGTTGCGGTCACTTGTTAACATAGAACAGTTATGTGTTTGCACAAATCAGTGATAATATGGCATACGCAAGCTTAACTTTGGAGAGTTACCGTGTTCTGGTAGTATTTTAAAGATTTGATTGTACCCAAAAGTTACAGCATTAACACGCAAAACCATTTTGTATTTTTCCAAATACATGATTGTTAAAAAAAAAAAAGAATCCGAATGTGATTTCTTTAAGGTCAAAACCCCCCTGCTCGAACAAAAAAGGTCGAGGGGGTTGACACCCGTTGGACCATTTTGTGATCCCACTGCTGCACATCGTGTTATGCCCCTATTTCTTTTACCATGGGTAATAAAACAAAATATGGTATATCAACAAAAAGACTTTATTCTTTAATCTGTGCTTTATTAACTTTGTTATGGTATTTATTTATACTCGCAAACAACGGTATTTTTCTTTTTGTATTTTTAACTGCCTGTTTTTTTATATACGGAAATTAAACCTTGATTTATAGGCAAAGTTTCATTTTGTACACAAATTGTCTTTTCCATGCCTTAGAAGGTTATTAGTGGGGTTAATTCTATAAAGTCATTTTTTTGCCTAGAGACTATTGAAATTTATCTCAAGCAATCAGTTAATGTATTTTTTACAATACTGGTAAAATTTCAGAGCCATGATGATTGTTATTGATGTCAAGCCTTTTAATAATATTTTTACTGTATTTTGATTTTTTTTTGATTATTAACCGCAAATTTGCATACCCATATCAATACCCGGGCATCGAAATGTTACTTTTTTGTTATATTTGCGTATTATACTACCCGGGTAATGCAAACCATGTTCCTGCAAAAATATTTTCTTAGACTAACCATTAGAAAAGCGTCTTAGAACAAGTACTTTAAAGTACGGATAAGACAAAACAGATACTAACAAAACTATCAAAATTTTTGGTCTATTTTATATAATAAAAAGAGAATTGAAAAAATTACTGATACATTTTATTATTTTAAAAAATCTTCTGTCTATGTTCTAGGCTACTTTTCTAACATTTCAATATGGATATTTTAGTTTCAAATATTGGCCTAAAAACTTTTTTTAATGATAGGATATTTCAGTAAACGGGGTATCGAAAAAAAAAAAGATTTATAATTAGAAATATTGACAATTAATTAGGAGCAATAATTGCTTTTTGGGTGTTACTAATATAAATAAACTGGATTACTTGCAGTATCTCTATTATTGATCAGAATTATGATATATTGATTTTGAATTGCTATAAGTAGAGCAGGAAAAAAAACAAAAAATAACTAAAGAAATAAAATATAAAATAAACAGGATCCATGACAAAAGAGAAACTTAGAGAGATCTTTTTATCACGTTTTGTTTTTATAATGTCAATCGTCAAAACAAAATAACTTTTAAACATCCTACCAATATGACAGGATGTTCATTTTATTCGTTTGTCGTTTACGTGGTAATTCTTTTATGTAGAATCTGGTAACTGACAGATAAAAAATTATTTTTGTATATTGTATAGTCACTGAAATCATTTTTTAACTTTGTATATAAGCATCCGTAATGTATAATATACTATTATTTGTATATGTAATGAAAACCGCAATATATATTTTGTACGGCACGCCAATCAAAAAAATAGTTCATAGTCTCTTTTTTATAGTTCGAGTATTTTTTTATAGTTTTTTAGTGCATATAAATATGTGTATCGTCTATTAAAGTATTTTTTACTGTGTTGTTAAAGTTTATCTGTAATGGAATAACATTAAAATTTCGTTTTGTAGTTTTACGGTTTAAAGTATGCAGAGGTTATGATTTAATTTTTAAGAATTGCAATATGGGTCCTACGTCGTATGAAGCAAAAAAAGGTTAATTTTGGCATATATTAAGCGTTTTTTTATACACGAAACATACCAATAAAAAATAAAATAGTAAATTACAGCGATTTTTGTATAGTATCAATTTACCCAATTAACCGGTTTATCATTATGATTATTGGTATATTTACAGTCACAAAAAAATGCATTTTACGCCTTCAGGATATGTGTAGGCAGTATACAACGAAGATCTCTATCATCCGTTGACAGCTTTTGCACATCATAAAATTTAAACAAATAGTCATCTATTACTGAAAAAAATTTTTCGTATAGAAAAAAACAAAAACAAGTGCCTGTGTCGTGAATCAATACAAAAACGACCATTGAAAAAGGGCAAACAAATTTATTTAGCAAAATATAGTTTTTTATAGCAACATGCCGGATGGCCTTAAGACTGCGTTTTTAGTAAGCCTTTTACGCATTTAAGAATAACTATAAGTAGTTATTATGTTTTGGACATTAGAATTGTTGGTGACACTATCCTACTTGCCCTTTTGATCTTTGTTAGAGAAGCGCAGTATTAACAATAATCTACACTGACTAACATTTCGATCGGAACATAAAAAAAGGTAACCCATAATCTAGTAAGAAAAGACGCAAAAAAAAATGTTTGCAAAGAGTAACATCCATTTTAGGAGGAATTTTTGGCAGATAGAAAAGTCTGGTCAAAACTTTGCCGCATTATAAGTTTTTTCTGCCAATAAAAAAAAATATAATATAATAGTGGCCCACTAAAATCCATGAATGATGCATCCGCAAGCAGCCAACATTAAATGTTACATTATTTATTTAATGTCATACACAGGATTTTTTAACATTCAAGTACATTGTTATGGAAAATTGTAATGCATGAAATATATCATGCTATAGTTACTATACACCTCGCACAGGCTCCGCATTACACTGATTTACTTACGCAGCCGAGTACCATTTAAAAAGCACCATAAAAATGAAATTTTAAAATACGTGTATTAATGATGCATCTTTCAAAGATTTAAAACAGCGCAAGATGCACTAGACGCAGTCTTGTGCCCTTAAATATACAACTTTTTGCTGGTTAGGCAAATACAGCATGTTATACAAATATTTAGTACTAAAAGAATTTTTTGATCATAATACTAAAAGCCTTGCTGCTTTTATGCCATATCATAAAAAACAAACGTATCAATAATACAAAACGCGCAAAAAATCATTCCTATCCAAAGCGAACTGTTTTACAATTAAGACTTCTCACGTTATTAGGTAAGAATTCTTTTCGATGATATGATATGAAACTTCAAGCTTACTCAAAATATATGCGCCTAGATTCAGAAGGTTGTATATACGCCAACATTCAAAATTTCATTATAGAAATTCGAAAAGAAGAAATTAATTCATACAGCGAAGAGCAACTAAAGGCAACTTTACCATTTTACTTATTTTCGTAAAAAACAATTTGTTAGCGTATAAGACACAATCAGCGCAAAAACTACTATAAGATGCATAAAAAACTACAAAATAAGATATTTTGATTTTAAATTTTGCATTTCAGCGCCATCGAACAGCTGTAAAAGACCTTTTAGTATATGCAAGCCTTTTTTTAAACAAAAATACAAACAATTTGTCTAGTTCCTTTAGAATGTTTTTTTTTTGTTTTTTAATGTAATAGAATCTTCTGGAACATGTAAGGAATTATTTAAAATTTCAAGATTAAATAGAAAAAATCCTTTGCGAAATATTCAATTTACGATTAAAAAAATATTGCCAATTTCAGTATACAAAATGTATTGTCCTTTTTACCACATTACCATATTTCGAAAACTTGGTTTCGTTTTACCATGAATGGTCGCTTCGGTCGAACCCCCGTATCGTTACAATTTGAATTAAAAGTCAATATTGCTTATTACATAACTTATCATTTTGTGATCGCATTTGTTTTTACCTTATTTTTTTTTCTAAGTTTACACATACATTTTGTGTTTTTTTTTTGCTAAAAATTTTTATTGAAGAAAAAGTTAAGACATTAATCAGTACCAATATATACTAAAAAACACGTCTACTAGAAGTTATGATTATACGCATCCATTTTTTTCACCCCGACTTTATAAAGTTATTGCAAAAAAAAATACGTTGTACAATAACTAAATTTTTTTCTGAGTACAGATAAGGTATTACAGAGGACACGAATCTATACCATTCATTTTTTTTACCCCAACAAGTAATCCAAAAATGGAGATCTCGTATTCAAGACCGAAAATAGAAATATCTACAAAATCAACACAACAAGTACTTATGGCAAAACTGTAGTTACGAGCCGCCTCTTTTTGATGCATAAAAATAACAAGTCGCCTTAATAAAAGGTTAGATTGAATCAAAATGTAATATAAAATTGCTTTAAGTGCATTAGATAATTCCATGACACATATACAAACATTTTTTGTTGTATAACAATTTGTTTCTTTTTTTAGGCGATTTAATCTACTCGACGTATTAAAGACAGGTTAAAGGGTTATGGTTAGGTAAAAGGGTTCAGGTTAGGTATAGAAGACTGGTTAGGTTAAAAGAGTTCAAACAAGGTTATTAGGGGTTAGATTGCAAATAAGAGTATTTTTTTTAATATTAAACTATGCATTTACATCGATGTTTGTTTATGCATTTTATTATTCCATAATTTGTATTGTTATGCATTTTTTTTGCCTTAAATTTAAAAAGAAAGAAGGCTAAACTACAGTTTTACCGTACTTTTTTACACGTAGCCACGCGAAACGTGTATCGCAGATGTTTTTAAAATGCTATATTCATTAAATTTTGTCTGTGATAGTTCTTTGAGGTTGCAAGTTATATATACGACCATTTAAAAAAAGAAAATCGTGCCATGTAAAAAAAGGAATAAGAACATAAAACAATGTTTTTTTGTGTTTTGGTATACGTGTTTTTTTTTTCTGTAAACAACATGTTGTTTTTTATGTGGGGAGATTTATCGAAATAGTTCGTTTGTCAAGATAAGCTTACAAACCATTTTACAAAAAATCACAAAGATTTATAAAGTAAATTGGTTACGTTGCGCAATAAATCTTTAAGTATTTGTAATTAGACAAACAAGGAAACTAATTTGGCAACATTTTTTTTTCAGAAAAAATAATCCAATTTAAATTTTTTAAGATGTTTTTTTTTTATCTAGCCGGATTATATGATAAAAAGATAATATACATGCTGACAACTTTGTATTCCTGCTTTGGTATTATTTGCTTTACACTTATAATTGAAGGCACACAACGGAGATCATAAAGCATATTTTTATAAAACACAAGCGTGATACAATAGTTTTTATACATGTCAAAGGTATTAACAATAGTTTTACTAGCTGTAAAGCGTGCACCAGCCCTCTTCAAATTTCATTTATAAAAATTAAAGTGATGTTGCAAAAAAGGCATACTGAATTGATTTACTCGTTATTATTCACAGCAAAAAACACGGGTTTTCTTTTTAGCAGAGGCTTCGCCGCCTCCACAACCGAGAGTGATATATTTTTGACTTTTTTTTCATTGTAAATAAACATGACATTGATATAAAAAATTTTTTAACGTTTATGCATAGATAGTGCTCAGGCGCTGTTAACCACACTTCGAAACAAAGTGGGTATCTAGAAAGACATATATCTACAAGAAAAATATTTTGTCACGTTTTCTTATTTGGTTATGTTACCAGCTAAGTCACGTAAGTAAGATACGTCAACCGCTAAAGATACACCTTGTAAAGTACTTTTTTATGTTTAAAAAAGCATTAAAGGGCAGGTTTTCGTAAACAATTATTATTTGCAAGCAAAGCAAAGTTACCACTTTTTATTTTTATACTTGTATAGGTGGCTTAGAAAGAAATATATCATAAGCGATTTAATACGTTTATTGATGATATGCAATGGTTTTTCACTTTGAACAAAGACAATAATTGACGACTAAGGATAAATTATAAATACAAAAGTAGGGGTTAATGTTCGCATATCTTGTGTGGTTTTATGGGAATTTTCGCGTTTTTTATATATCACATTAAGAAAAAAATCGAATAATGTGCAAAATGTGTCAATTATGCGTATATTTTGTATAAAATTTTTATTTTAAAAATGCCGGACCGACATTAATATTTTTATAATCTTTCCAACATTTTTGCCACTGCAAGATATGCGTTATTAAGGCCATTTATTATTAAAGCTTATATTTCTGTGCTTAATATTAGTTAAAAAAAACACTTTATAGTAAAACAAAAAAAAACTTGACACTGGGTATTATATCCTTAAGAATCTTGCCTAAAAAACATACCATAAACACATGCGATGATGTAATTGATACCACTAAAAAATGATATATATCTTAAGGCTGTATTTTTACCTGCTATAAATAAATCAATTTACGTATAAATTTTCTGAAAAGTACGTAAAAATGGCAAAAACGCAAAAATATCCTTACACCCGTTCTTAACATCATATTTATGTGAAAAAAAATCTTTGGAAATGCTAACATTAATACAATGAAAAAAAAAGTACTTACAAAACCTTGAAAGTGATTTAGGGATTGATTTTCGTATCTTTTGTCTTTAATTATTAACTTTTAGCCATAAATACACCTGCTGAAAACGTAACTGCAATAGATAGTTTACCAAAGAGACCTGTGAATCAGATGCTAGTAATGATGTTACATATTTTTCAAGCGAAGAAGACTTAACTGAATAAAAAAACATTCCCTATAAAATTGAAAAAAAAACAACTAAAATTTTATTTGTCTCTTCTGTATTTTGTTGCCATTACTAAAACATCTTGTGTTTTAAATCCGAATTATCTATTAGCGCTCTTCTTATCAGCATAATTTTGCAAAATAAGCATTTTTTTACCCAATTATTTTTTTAATGCTCTTGTAACTAGAATTATGCAATATGTCGGTATATGTTTTATACCTTGTTTAAGTTTTCGTTGTGCGTACAATATCTATGGGGCATCTTGGCTTGCTGTTCTTAAAAAACAGCTTAGCTGCGTTGCACCACATTATAATAGCATACCTGTAATCCGACTTCTGACCTTTCATACTCACTAATGATCTTGTAATATGTCTTTAACAATGCAAAATAATCTATTATATATACTGATTTGTAAACGTGTTGCTTATTGTATTCTGGGTCTGTGATTAGATCATTTATTTTTCTTTTTTTTATAGGCATATAAATTCCGAAAAAAAAAAAAATCCTTCTTGAGTAAAGTATCGATACGAATTTTTTTGCTTGTTATTTAAGACTGTTAAAATGTAGGTTTTGTTATAAACTACCCATAAAAATATGTTGCAATTTACTTAAGTGTTTTTTATTATCTTTATTTAAAAAAAACATAAAAAAAAAATATTTATTTTCGGTTAATTACGTAAAAAATGCTATATTGTATTATTAAAAGACAAATTTTTTATTTTTTTTTCATCTAATAATTATGCATTTATTATATTCATAGCATGTAACCAAAATTTAAAAAAATTAAAAAAATTTTATATAGATGAAAAATTTACATGTAAATTTTTTTATAAACTTACAAACATAAAAAGGATAATTCTTTTTTGCTTTTACTAGTTCTAATTTACACATTATAGGCTTCAATTACGTAGAAGTCTAACAAATAACTACAAATTGCGTTTAGGATAATCCAATTTCCGCAATTTTTTTTACAATATATTGTTAGATTATTACTAACAAAAATTTATTTAGTATAAAAAGCAGTTACAAAAATTACTATTTCACAAAAAGCAACTAAAATAATTGCTTTTCTGCAACATAGCAATACCAATAATAGCCATCCTATAAAAACTTAATTGCAATTTATTTCGCGATACTCTGAGAGTAAATATTGATTCTTTGAGCTACTTTTATACAAATATGACCACATCATTTTAATGATTTGTTAGATATCCTACCATCATTCTGCCTTGTTGAGCCTTTGTTCCAAAGACATATTTTTTTTGACATGTCTAGAGATATATTGTCACTGCAACTTTATTGGGGAAACCGAAAAAAAAGAATCGCAATATTATGGAAAAAATCTAAGAAAGAAAACAAAGAATGAACAATTCTGTCATTATGGGCCAATATTTTTCTTTCATTAATTTAACAAAAAAAATAGTTTCCAATGGTATTCTGCATTAAGATCCTCCATAAGTAATCTCAATAATGTTTTTTTTAAATCGGTTTTATATCCGCCTTAATACTACAAGTTTTCTTAAATATGAATTGCAATATAAAGTAACGCTTTTAGCAATAAAAAACATGGAAAAACATTTATAACGTGTTTTTTAGGAAAAATTAGAAAAAAATATCTTTCTATGAAAAAACGAAAAACTAGATATTTTACAAATTTATACCATATGTCTTTAAATATTTTTTTTTTTTGATTGGGGTTAGGGTTTGCATTACCCGGGTAGTTAAATACCCGGGTATTTTTAATTCTAAAAATTTAAATATCCGGATATTGATGCGGGTAATTGTTTTTTGTTTAAATTTGACAAAAAAAACATAAATTTTTTACATAAAAAAAAAATACCATTAATTTTATGCCCACACGGCCGTACGCGGCTACTAAAAAAGGCAACTAATATAGCAATGAGTCTTTAATTATTACGTAAAGCCCCGCCGAAAAGAATATTTTTAAATGGGCTACACATATGCTATATATTATAAAGTGGTAAGCTGTTTTCTATGTATTTTTGCAAGTAATTAAATTTCCAATATATTCCGTTTATTATTTCTTCTTTTTTGGCCACCCATAAAATCATCGCTTCGTAACACCACATTCTTAATTACCCAAAGATAAGGTTTAAAGATACAAAAACATTCAGAGATCTTATTTTAGTATTGGTAAACATGCACGATGTCTTCATAGATGTATAATTTTAGTAAATAAAATCCACCAGAGAGATAGGAAAGCTTTCATGTACATAGTGTACTTGATATGTAAGTGCATAGGCAGGACGTTTAAACTGAATATCGCATTGAAAAACCATATTTAGTAGCAATCTTTAGATTGATGAAGGAAAAAGAGTGTCAGCGTGATGTATCATATACAATGAAAACAAGGTAAGTAAAAGTATACATGTTTTATATTAAGAGATAAGCGTATAATATTATAGAAGCATATAATTTAAATTCACAAACAGAATGTTGTTATCTATTTATCAATTTTGAATATACAAAACTTTTTATTATTATTTCGAATGGTCTAACATTGCATTGCAAAGGTTTGTTTTAGTATTTAATGTTGTTTTTACATAAATATTGATAGTGGTGTAGTCTTAAGCGCTAATATTTTCCTTTTTGTACATATATCTGGTGTTCTAGGTGTATTAAACATATAAATTCTTTTTTAACTGCATAGTAACTAAAAAATATATAATTTAATGTAACGTAAAACCGCGTTTTTTTTAATTTGCACTAGAAATTAAAGCAATAAGTCTATTAAGTATATATAAGGCGTTTTTTATACAAACTAATATCTTTTAGAGTGCAATAGAAAAATAGAAAATAAATTATGTAATACTTTACTATCAAGATTGATTCTTTTACCTCCTTTCCTTTTACTTACAAGTAACATAAAAGCTGACGTAAAATACTCAAATGAATTTTTATATATATTTTAACTTTCTAATTGTGTTTTTTGAAATCGCTTTATTAAAAAAAGGTTATACAAATATTTCTTTATACTAAAAAAAATATTTAAATAGCAAATTTTGTTATTATTTAAGTTGTTGGTTTAAATTTGTTCGTAAAAATCAGAAAAATTACAAAATAATTATAAGTTCTGGATTCTTTAAATAGCTAATTAAAAAACAAATTGCACTAATAATGTAATACATATTTTCGACCGTATTTTAGTGCATATAATTTCACTGCATAAAAAAGGTCCTTTCAGATTCGATCGTCGTCGGTTTCTTGCTTAGCGATATTTATAAATTGTTTTAAGGCCTTGATTTTTACACCTGTTCTGTTTAAAATAACTAGATCTTTTTTAACTCACCCTTAATCTCCTAATTTTCTTGATAATTTGGTTTTTTATCTTCTATCAAATCAATATAAATAGTTTCATTGAGCATTTCAATAAAGCATCTTTCTTGTGTTATTTTTTTTTTTAGACTCAAAGATTTAGACGCAAGTTCTTTCCTTTCTGTATTATTTTCATTAACATTGCCAGCATTTATTTTTTGTTTTTTTTCAACCAGATGCACATATCAATATTTGAAGGCTGAAGGTGAAACATGCTGTTACTTAATTGTTTTTTTAGTTATAAAATAGTAATAAATCCATATATTCTGATCTTCGTCTCATACATTCCCAGGTAAGATTTTCAATAAAATTTTGTACAAATATAAAATAATATTCCTATCTTTTTCTAATCACCATAGTAAAAACAAATTTACGAACTAAAAGATTAGCATGTTTAATTGATAGAACATCTAGTGTCTGTTTTACAGGTAAAAGAATATGTATAAGATTCCTAATGTTTTAGATTTCATTTTTAGATATTGAGTATTTTTGCTGAGATATTTCGCAGTCTATAAAATTTTTGTAAACTGATTTGTATATGTCAACAAATCGTACAAGCATACCAAGAAGATACTCCAACAAGTTTTACAATACAGCAATACCCCCAATTCTTTTCCATGATCCTTTCAATGAATTTCATTTAGTTTTATTAGTGCATCTTTGGCTTTTTTGAATACAACGTACAATGTTTCAAATTTTATTAACTAGTTTATACATATACATTCACTTTCTTTTTACGGATTTGCATTTATCTTACAGTCGTCTGGATGTGTATCGCTATGGTTGCTATCACAGCACCGCCGCAATCAAATATTTATCTCTATAAGAATCTGTACCAAAACTTATACTTGAACTATCGCTGACAATATATCATGATGAGAAAGCGGCATTTGCTCATTTTTACTTGGTTTAAAACATTTTGATCTGCAATAAAACGTTTTTAATATTGCTAACTGAGTTGCATGTACCATACAAATTAATGTGCTAACTTTGTATCTGGCCAGTTTATTCATTACACTTGTCCATCATTCATAAGAGAAACAATATCATCATTGATTGTCAAATCAAACATTTTCAGCCATTCCTTATTACATAATGCTATAGACTCAGCTCTAAATTTTATAATTACTTTATGTAACATGAAAGATTTCCTTTCCGTTTTCAAAGTATAATGTAATATTCAAATACTTTTTTCTTGCTCTACTAAACTTATTATCAATATAGATTCCATATCTAAATAAAATTAGGGTCTTTCGTCGTATGTAAACGATTTTTTTTATTTCTGTTACAACTTTACTTTGAGAATTAAATTTTAATATCGAACAGTATTAGGGGAGACGATAAAATTGTGATCGTATTACGACTATAACATATCTTGTATTTTAATATTGTAACTCTTCTATTAAAAAAATGAACCATCAGCTGCTTACAGTCTAGATTGAACGGCATCTACAGTTTCTATTTTCCAAAAAATCAACGACTAAATAATCACGCAATGTTTTCTGTTTCGTCAAACATATTACTTCTATATTTTCCCTTGTTCTGTTTGTTAATCAACTTTATGCGTAAACAAAAGATTTTTACTTATAGTTCATGTAGACCCGCTTTTATTTGTCATAAAAATAGTGCATCCTTTCAAACTCAATTTGCATTCTCCATGTTTGCCTATTTACCAAAATACTTTTTATTCCATTGACCTTTTTTTAGGAAGTACTTGTATTTTTGTTGTAATCAAGATTTTGTTTGTACACTCGTTGTAGAGTAATTTATTAATTAAATATCTAAATCAGCCTCTCCGTTTTCTCTGTTTCTATGGATATAAATAGGAGTGCAAAAATGAAAAAAAAAAAAAAAAAAAAAAAAAACAATAGTCGACATATTTTGTAAAAAAAGAATCCGTGGAACGTTCGTTGCTGAAAAAACATATAACCCTTGCACTTATTATTTTACGCAAAATAATTTATCTGTTAGAGTACATAATTGTAGATAACATTTTTTACAGACAGCAAAAACAAACTAAGTTTTGCTGTCAATACAAGTAACTTAGATTGGAAATATGTTTTTCAATGATTGTTTTTTATATAACACCACAGAAAATTAGTAAACTCTATCACAATTAAGCACCTTAATCTAAGATTTTAATCTTTTAAGGTATACCACTGAAAAATAAGATATATTTTGGAATATAACATACATAAAAGTACATAGGGATTAGTAATTGTTTTACGCTGTAAACACAGAATAATTGTCGTTTCTGTAATTTAATATTTAAAAACGTTTAATATTAACTCTTAAACGCCATTTTTAAACTATACATACTTAATATACAAACCGTTACAAATAGTCATGTGAGTCGGAGAAAAAACAGGAATCGAAAAAAAAGGTTTTCACAGTAATGAGTAATAATTATTTTAAAAAAAAACTGGCGGGACATATTTATGATGCAAATTATGGAATTAATTTGGTGGATTTTTGAAAGAAAGAAAAAGAACCACCCGATAAACGCGAGGTGTAAAAGAAAAAACTATAAATGATACGTGGAGTGTACTTTCTTTGTATATTGCTGTATTCACTACAAGTAGGGTTCGCAATCCCGGGATCCCGGGATCCATGTGATTTCGGCAAAAAAGTCACAAAATCTTATCCCGGGAAATTAAACGGGATCCCGGGATCCCGGTATTTACATTAATTTGTATGTTTATATAAAATATAATATTTGATGAAAATCTTTTTAATAACGTTCAGAATTATATAAACTTCAAATACAATTCAAAAAAAAAGTTATATAAATTTACACAAAATTACCTTTACATAGAGTTTAAGGGTGTTGGAGCGCAAAAAAATATACAAATCCGTAACGAGCATATTTGGCCCGTAAAATATGCCTCAAAACATTATAAATTATGCAAAATGCAACGCTTATCCAAATCCTGAATCAAAAAAGTATATAGAATCAAACAAGTACACTATTGTTTTGTTGTACTTTTACTAGCTTTTTTTTATAATTAGCGTTTTCCTAAATCATATGAACGAGATATTAACATTTTAATAGTCTTAATATCGTATAAAAAAGTTTAAAACCTTAAAAACGGTCAATAAAACGTTGCAATCAAAACATTATTTATGCAGTCTTAGCTATAGTCCGGACTTATTCTATTTTTGTACGAATATCTACAACACATTAGTATAACTGCAAGATAACATTCGGTTGCCATTTACGCGCGGTTAATCTGCTTAGCGTCAGCGTTTATAGGCTTTAGTTTTCTACCGTGTGTCGTTTCGGTTATAGTGCTGTGAAAAGCGCTTGACTAAAAGTCAATCGCTTGTAATAAAAGTTATAAAATTTTGCGTTGAATGATATTCGTTATTGCGTATGTTATAAAATACAACATAATGGCTATGTTTAGGCCCCGGCTTATATGCCAATCTAATGTTTTTATCGGCTTCGTAAGCATTCAAAGCTAAAAAGTCGTAGTTACACATATTTTTTTAATATATTTTATGTAGCTATTAACTGAACTAATTTTTTTTCACAAACCTAAAACAGCAAGGTGAGTAAGATTTCCATATGCATATATAAATACATAGATCAATCGCGTACAACAAAACAAGATAAAACGCAAAAATATATTGTAAGTAAGATGTAATAAGAAGATGAAGAAAACACAAAAAAAGCTTTTTTAACACTTGTATACGAAAATTTAATCTTTGGCATTATTTTGAGGCAAAAATCAGATGCTGAATCTGGACAAAACGTAGTGCTCGTGTAAATTAATACGACAAAACAATACATAGTTCTTTTATATGATAAATACTGTAAATTTACAAACTTTCAGCATGTGATTTTGTACCACTTGCACCTATTTAGACCTTTTTTTTATGTTACAGAAAAAGAAAGAAAGTATTTTGTTTATTACTGTTGCATATGTTTTTTTCATGATATAAAACGAGACACAAACGAATGCATCATGTATAAGGCAAGCAAGTCTTAAATTATGAAACAAAAAATGTCATAGTCAGTTAGTTTTTGTAATATATAGATGTAAATATACTAACTAGTAAAACACATGTGAAAACGTCATAATAATGTAGGCAACAAAATACTGTGTGACAAATGGTATTAAATATGTTTACGTTCTTTTTTTATATAAACTTATTGTGTGTAAAATGCAAGGTAACATGTTATGTATATACGGAAATTTTAAATCGAAATAATTTTAGTTACTTAAAAGTAAGTTATAGAATATTTTAACTATATTTTTTTTTTGCTTTTTAATGTAAAACAATATGTTTTTACTCTTGTTTTTACAGCTTTGATGCTTTGAATAAAAAACAAAAAAAAGTATATACACTCCCATACATTTTGTACCTTTTTAAATATTATTCTTTAATTTATGCATTAAGTGTTTTAATATCGTATTAGTTTTTGTGCATCTTTGATATTGTAAGTAAATATATATGAATCTAAACAGAGCCTTAAATAATCGAACATAGAGTAAATGTGTTTAGTATATACACCCAATGTTTAAAGGATTTTCTAGTTTTTGTTTATTGGGAAAAAGCAATTCTAGAGTATTAAAAAACACCCTGGCATTTTTTTTTCTATTTTTTATACTATAAAAGTGATTTAATGCAAGCAGGGGTAATTTTTAGCACATTTAGAAATCCCAATAAACATCTCGGGATCCCGGGATAGTGTTTTTTCAAGGTTTTTTTATTTTGGGATTTCTTATCTTGGGATTGTGCACTTCTAACTACAAGGCGCAAAGGATCAGCATTTTCATAAAGAACGAAATGATTGATAGCCGAATGCAATAAGATAGCAGTTATTCTATAGAAGGAATGCAACAAGATTGCAAATATTAAAAAAAGTAATGCTCTACTATGAGCAAAAAAAACACATGGGTTAGAGACTGAAACATCAACATTATACGACACAAATAAAAAGTATACAGTTCTATTTAAATACCTCGTTTTATGTATACTTACATTTAACCGATGCAGTTTTATCTATGCAAATAGTAAAAACAATATTTTTCTAGTACACACATTTTTATTTAAAAAATTAAAAACAGGAAATAGCCTTTTTAAGGCAGTTGACCTATGTGAAAAAATCATATCAATATTTTTTGAACGTTTTAAGGCTTGCTTATGTTGGATCCAATCCCGTCACAGAAAATGAAGGATATAAAGGTGAAGCGGTGGCTTTCATTTTCTTTTGTAGAACGTCGGTCGGCGTCGCCAGACAGGTTCGAGAGATAATGTAAGCTAGTAGCAGAGAAACAATCCGGTGGTCTATCAACATAAATAGGAATAAAACCCAAATGGTTCATATTAAGGAGGTGCAAGATATTGTGATATTCGCGCGTATGATACACCAATGACACAGTCGCTGACAAGGTCATTAAAAAAACAAATATAGTAATACAGGTTATTTTAATATATATTTTTACGTCGTATGAATAGCTCGTCGGGCAAAAGCAAGCATAAAAAATGCTTGTAAACACAAAAAACAAATGTTTAACCAATGCTGCCATTTTATTACATTTTAATACAGTTTAAAAGGCAAATTTCAAATTTTTTTAGTTTTAATACGGTTAAAGTTTCCAAACACAACTTCAAGAATGTTATAAACAGTATTTGCATTTGAACTGTATGCATGTGTGTAAAAAAACTATATGCAAAGATCTTTTGCCGTTAAGTACAGTTTTTGCGTGATGATTTTTTTAACAACATTACGTCACAACTGTAAACTACGAAACTTAAGCGGCGACGCGACTTTTCTTCATTTCATAATTATTTTCAGATACTGAAATTTGAAAACGTTTTCAGTTTTGAAAAATATGCCCTTTTGAACCATATATAATATTGTGTTCTATATCGACACTTTTTAGTAATGCAAAAATACAAAGTATAGTGTAACAAGACCCGCAATTTGCTGTCATTGCAAAATCAGGGATAAAAAAAGGTTTTGCAATTTTAAGATTGAAGTTTGTTTCCTAGTAGCCCATAAAAGAACAAAACAAAGTTTAAAGTAACGTTGTCAAAAATATTGCCTGGCTTTGCATAGCATTTTTTGCTTTTTTTAACTTTGTTTGCTTTTTTGCATTAGATCGTTATTTTGACAAATAGCATTTTTTTGTTAAAAATGCACAAAGCCTGGGGCAAGCATTGGTATACAAAAAATGCACTGAAACTTTATATATATGCTTTTCTGAAAGCGTAGTCGTTTCTTTGTAATTGTGACAGCAACCATTTTTTTCTATAAACCCTTTAAATAAGCTTGCAACTTTTATTTAAATAAAAATAAAGCGCCAAATTGACGTTTTGTTTACGCAAAACTTGTCAAGAATAGCACATAAAACCCTAAAAATATTGTTGTTTCTGTTTATTGAATAGCAATGCTTATTATATTTTAAAAATGGGCGTATAATTTGTAGAAAAATAGCACAAAGAGAAACTAATGCATTAAACATTTCTCACGTTTACAAAACAAATAAACGCGTCTATAAAGAATCTCTAAAAGAATTTAAATATCCTTGCGTTTTTTTAAAGAATAAACGGTGCAACATTACTATTTGATTTTATAACTGACGAATTATATTTTTCTGCTAATTCATTTTATTACTCAGAAAAATGATCTAGCGTCACTTCTGTTTTGTCATAGGACCTTAAGCCAATTAATTTCCATTTTCAAACGTGTTTTGTTTTATTTGGATTATAAAGTTTATAAAAACAATGCGTTTTGTTATTAAAAGACAAGACAAATTACCCGGGTACCCACAATATTACCAGGGTACAGTTTTTAGCAAAAAGCTACAAAAAACAAAGGTTCCAAGTGATGGAAACCCTAATTGGGGTAGGCAAATTAGTTTTTTAAAATATTTGTAAAGATATATTTTTTGGTGACTTTGTCTTTAAAAAACTTTTATTTTGGAAAAAAGGCAGTAGAATTATTCTTTTCTCTACAAAATCTGTATTGAGATTGTTTTGTGTATGCAAATTGCAAAGATTTTTTTTATCATTTGTAAAAAAACACATAAAGAATGTTAAAATGCAACGAATAATTAAAAAATTTAAAAATGACTGCAAATAAATTTTTTCACGTGTAAAATTGTTTTCTATGAACTAAATTTTTATATTAAAAATAATTAAGAGTTAAATTGGTTCTTTCAATCCCTAAAATTACGAAAATACGGTTCATAAGAAGAACCAAAATATATTTATCTGCAATAAATATAGCACCATGATGAAAACTATATGTATATGAACGAATTTAATTCCATATAGATATGGCTATTATTGAAATCGCCTGCTTTTTTAGCTCGATTCCCTAGATATTAACCCCCAAAAAAAACTAAAAATGCATAAGATACTATAAAAAGGTTTTTTTTATTTAAAAAACGCTTTCTGTCTGCTGAACAAAAAATTACAGTACATAAAGCACTATTTTGCAGAAAATTCGGCTGATTGACGTATCAATTCTTATTTTCAGTAGTTTTTGGTATTCGTGTTAAATGTTTTTATACTTTTCTACTTTCAAAAACGAATATATAATTAAAAGAAGGCATTTTTTTACTAGGACTTCTTGCGAGTAATAGTAAACTTAAATAAAAAAAATCGTGCTTGTAAAGAACATGTTGTAGTTTATTTATTTTTTCTAGCAAGCATTCATGTAAATAAATTAATCTTTTATGCAAGTTTTTCGGCATTAATAAAGCTTAGTTGAAAAAAAAAAACTGCGATAAGATTTCTTATACAAGATTAATACACTTAAAAATACTTTAAGCAGCAAACTTTTTGTTAATGTTCTTTTTTTCATATTTTTAACTAAAATATTCAAAGTATAATTTGAATATTGTAAACATAATAAAAAAGATAACAACTTGCCAGTAACCTGTAAAAGTTTTTGTACACCTTGCATTTACTTTCCAAGGGATCGAAAAAACAATAAGTGCAAGTTCTTATTGTTTTTATGGTTTTAATGAGTGTTGAAAAAGCTATTGAGTTCAATTTTTTGCGCTTGTAAATTCGTAGCAAAAACAAAAAAATTGTACGATTTTCTTATGCTGCTATCACGGGAAAAATTACAAAAGAAAACATTATTTGTCTTTACATTTTTTACAATATAGTTCCCGATATTTAATTTTAAATTTTCAGTAAGGTTTTTTAATTGCATATTTGTGTCGAAACAAGAATTAGTAACATTTGTTTGAACAAAAATTTCTATATGAACTTTTTTTTATTCTTAT
>JAQFYM010003505.1:0-18434 GCA_034694785.1 Agrenia bidenticulata | reverse complement strand
AAAATCAAAAAAATATATGAACAAAAAAAGACCCCCCCCCCTTAAAATCAGGCGTAAGTTTTTGAGGGGGGGCATTTGCCCCCCTTGCCTCCCTGATTACGGCTCTGCTCCTAGCTATCGGGTTTTTACTATATAAAACTAAATTAAATATAAAGAATTTTTATAAAAACTTTTTTTATTGTATTTTTTTAGTTTCTCTGATTTTTCTTTGTAATTTCTTTTACATATTAAGCAGATGGGTTGCGTTATTGCAGTTTTGTCCAAATATCGATAGAGAAGACTATTCAAGAGTTTAAGACCGCAAACCTAGCGTACTTTAACACTGCCGCCTGTTCAGCCATCGCTGATTATACGGCTAGAAAACCACATATCCTATTTTTGTTACAAAAAAAGTTATTGTTAAATTTCAGAAAGTGTTTTTATAAATTTGATGTATATGATGCACGTAATAAGTTTTGGTACTGCCCGTAAAGAAAAATGTTATTCTGCATTGATGCATAGATCGATTTTTGTATTCTGAGAAGACTTCTTATAGTTTAAACAGGGTGCGGCTAATGCTAACGTATCACATGCTTACGGATGCAATATAATTATACAAATCTTAAACATTAATTACACAAGGTCTTTTTAATATAAAGGTTTTGAAGCATCAATCGATGTTTTGAGACACTTAACGATTGCAAAAACACGTAAAGGTTTACGTGTAGCGTTGTTTGTGAAAAACTCAGTACAAGGAATGCGGTTTCTAGTACGTGGCTAAGTTTCTGGGTGTTTCAATTTGGTTAAGTATTTTTATATACCATGATATTTTTTTTTCTCGTATTTTTCGTACATTTTATACTGCGAATTGTTATTGAATTTTTAAGTGTAATAATTTTAAAGAGAGCATTTAGGCTTTATATTAGATTTTGTCATTTTAAAATCATTTTTTTGTGTACAGGTTTAATGAAAACATTAATTTATTTTGTCATAAAATGTCTAAAATTAAATTCAATTGTGGCAGAAGCACAAATTTCAAGTATGCCATTTTTATGTATTGCTTTTGTCATGCTGCAATAATTTGAATCCGTGCTAAATATTGCATTAATTTTGTCTTTTTTATGCTGCAATTTTCTGGAAAATATGAGGGTTGGGCCGAAGCAATTATTTTCAAATATTCAGTATGCCAAAGCCGAATACCAAATTTTGCCTAAATAATACTGTTATAAATTTCTTCTTGCAGCTTTAAATGTATATCTTATTTTTTCTTAAGGCTATGTCCAGTTTCTTTCTCTATAGAAGATTTTTGAGGCAGAAATGCGTATGATAGTTCGGTATAGTAAAATTCTCTATAAAAGAAGTATAAAAAAAAACGTACAAAAAAAAACCACTATAGTGAAATCACTATATAGTAGTTTCTCTAAAAAAGATAATATAAAACGCTTTCGGAAATACAAAAAAAAAAAATCACTATAATATATTTCTGATATAGTGGCTCACTTTATCCCAAATATAAAAAAAGTGACTTTATATAAAAATAAGATATGGAAATGCAATTTTGATTTTATTTAATTTATATAAAATAGCTTTTACATAATTTTTATGTGCAAAAGTAGATTTTTCACATAGTGAATTC
This sequence comes from Agrenia bidenticulata, assembly GCA_034694785.1. Classification (NCBI taxonomy): domain Eukaryota; kingdom Metazoa; phylum Arthropoda; class Collembola; order Entomobryomorpha; family Isotomidae; genus Agrenia; species Agrenia bidenticulata. Next base: position 16,819 of record JAQFYM010003505.1, on the reverse strand, counting down.
TCTATAGTGAAATACTTTAAACAAGAAAAAAATAAAGAAACGTAACTTCTATACTGATAAGATACTATAGTGAAATCTCTTTAAAGAAAAAAAAACGGACATGGACTTATATTATATAAATAATACAAACATTTTTTGTCGTGTATAATAAAAGATAATTTCAATAAGTTACTCTACATTTTGCGTTTAATTTTAGCAGGTGTTTAAAACAACACAAGTTTGCGTTTTTGCATACATAAGTGTTTCATTCGCTATAAAAAAATATAACGACACTGCTTTGTAAAAGGATAAAGCCATTGCTTCTTACAAGAGTATATTATGCCATTTTGTTCTCATATATAATTGCCATACAAAATCAATCCAAAATGCATTCAAGTGTATATAAATATATCTACTTCCTAATTAAAAAACCGAAAATTAAAAAATCATACTTTTCAGTACCGGCTTGTTTATTTATACGACTATATTGTCAACTTGAATTTTACTAATCCAAAAGGCTAAAAGTAACAATGACGTGCAATTTTTAATGATACACACAGTGGTTTGCTCTTACCCCGCACTGCATTACAATAGACTGTATAAAATATGCAAATTAGACGACAGTTTTATCTGCATATGTTTGATTTTTTGTGACTTAAAAAATTTTTTCTTACGATGGGCTCTTTAAAAAAATATAAATTTTAAATGATTATTTATATCATAAATGTGCAAGTAACAATAAAAATTAACTTTTTTAGCACATTGTTACGTTGTAGGCACTTTACGCTCGTATAAAAAAAGCCTTTTAATAGCAATATTCGGCATCTCCCGTTTACATAACGCAGTATGCCGATTACTATTATTTGGCAACCGAAAAGCAGTAAGTCGAAAAATTAATCGGTTGCGGCTATCCCTAATAAATACGCAAATGGCTGTCAGCTGTGGCTTTTTAGTGAAAAAACCTATACGATAATAAAGTGTATCGTTTTTTTTTTGATTTTTTAAGGTGCGCCGATATAAAAAATAAAACCCCGTTTTTTTTCCACCTATCGTATATCACTTAAAATTTTGGCGGCCAGTACCTTTAAATTTTTTTGTCTACCCTCTTATACGATATATGTGTTTTTTTTTGTATCAGTGCATGAAAATACCATAGTTACTTATGTATTCTGTGCTACTGAACAATTTTTACACCTGAAAACGCATATTATAAATAGTTTTCTCTTTATAACTTAACAAACATAAGTCACAGCTATAGTGTTTTTTTCATGCTTATTGCACATCCGCATTTTCCGTTTACAATCTTTTTGTTTAATAAACACGAAGAACAATACTTGTTAATATTGTTTTACAGGAGTCCGAATATAGTATGGCCATATTTTGGGGTATGGTTTTTAGCATTTTCCTTATTATAGCCAGTATGATCGTATATGACAAGTGCAAAAACTATTTATTGAAACCATAAAAAGAATGTGCATATATATCAAAACTTGCATTTAAGACAAATCAAATAAGTAATTGCCGTTAAATTTATGCATCTACGTGTTTTTGTATTGAAAAAAACATTTAAAAAGGCCTTATGCTCAAATAGTCATGTTTAAATGGTTGTGTTAATGCCTAAGTCATCAGTAATGCTATCGAAGACGACGGGTAGGGTGGAGCCTACCGTGCCGCAGACACGGTAGCCCGAACATTGAGACGGAGTCGAATGGTCTGAGAATTGGTGCGTAGCATTTATTTGAGTTGGGTCGATCGCTCCAGCGATTAACAATGTCCCTCCGCAGGAGCCAACATTTTTTTCCTGTATTACCTATGAAATTTTTTGCTAAGAATAAAGACCTTTTTTACAATTTACAAGGAATGCACAAATGAGCTAAACTTCTGATCAAAAGATATAAATAGATAACAAATGTGAATGAATAAGTACTTTTCTGAATGACTTTTCTTCCTCGTAGAAAAAAGTTCTCAAAAACACTACTTATCTAACCGTTTAAATTTTCAAATTCGTTATGCCAGAGTATACAATATTTCATACGGTAATTTTTTTTTTGCAAATTTCATATTTTCTTTATTATTTGTTAAAAATCTTGGATGTGTTGACTCGCTTATGTGAACGTCATTTATACTAGAATAGGTTGTTGTTACGGCAAGTGTAGAGAAAAGGTATTTTTGCACTATATCATACTGTCAAATACAAAATAATTTATAACCTATTGGCTTAAAATACAACAAATGTCGTTACGTACTTTTTTATGTACAAAATTGTATATTTAAAATCAATTAATGTGTATGTCTGTTTTGTTGCTTATAATTATACTATAATTAGTAAACGATTTTATTTTTAAATCGATAATGTATACTTGGCGAAATATATAAAAATGTGTAAATTGTTTTTTGTATTGTATATTATTTTCAATGATTTTTTAAACTTTTATTATCCTAGAAACTTCAGGAAAGTTGATAAACAAATTAATAGTGACGCAAATATCGTAAGTGTTTATACAAATAAAAAGGGTTTATAACAGTTCCTTATAAAAAAATGGTACATGTTGGTTTGATAACAAATAATATATGGAAACTAGCTTTCTCCATTACGGCCATATGATTTTTGGCATAGATGGTATGGGCCAGTTTATGTTGTACCTCCTGCTTTAAAGTAAAAGAAATTGACCAACCAAAAAAGTAAGCGTGTTAAAACCCTTTTTGTTACTTCACTTTCCGGCATTTCATATAGCTGTACTGACTAAGTCCCACTTAGTATTTTAGATAATGAAACTACGAAGTCTAGCATTAATATGTTTTACTATAAAAAATACAAAAATAATATAAAAAAGCATCCTTTGAAAATATATTGGTATAATTAACCAAAACATTGCCATGATACGTGCAGTGCAACATGTATACTTAATAATGTGGCGGTGGGTTTTTTTTGAATACGTGTTGTATCTTTTAAAACGATAAACTTAACAAAAATACAGTTTTTAAGAATTAGAAAAGTCAAAATTGTCTATAAAAATCTCCTAACTTATAAATGTCTATACTTAGATGCTTTTCATATCTTTTTATATCTAAACTATTGCAAAAGCTTTTACTAGCTTTACAGGGGCTTGATTATATGCAAGGTTATATACAATATATTTTTCGGTATTGTGTCGAACTTTTCGATAGGGTTTTACCAGAAAACAGATGAGATATTCAAATTTATCAACCGCGTCAATCTCACAAAAAAGCAAAATTTATAGCTGCATAAATTTTTGCAGTTTTATTTTTTTTCAAATTTTCCAGACGGTCCGTATTGCACAAAATACTGTAATTTTTTATATGAATCCGTATTAACGCCATAAAAAAACTTGCACTTTGTGATTACGGGGTTCAAAATCTTTGCAAAAACTAGTAGAAAAATTTTGCTAATCCCATATCTACGCATCAGCGTAATAGTGTTTTATTTGGAGTGATCTTCAATGCTATGTTTAGAAGCTTATCAGGCAAAAAACTCACGACAAAGTTTCTCTTTTTAGTTTACACTTTTTCTTTTTGTTTTTTCTTACAAAAGCAAATATAAAAGGTCGACGGCAAAGAAAACTTACGTAAGTAACACATTTGTACAGTGCTATATTACAAAGTTCTTTTGCATAAATACTTTTACTACTAGAGAAAACACATTAAAAAACCAGTGAAACTTTGTAATGTGATAGAAAAAACGTAAATTGGCGCGTTGACTATATACAAAAATAACATACGGTAGTAGTGAGATTAGTTTGCAAAGAAAAAAATACAGAACTTGAATAAATTTTTGCAACATATTAACAGTGTAGCTAGGGGGGAACTAGAGAGCAAGCACCCATAGCAAAAAAATATTTTAGCCGTAATTTAAAACGGGGTCTTTCGGTGCAGAGGTTTTTGATACAAATAAAGTTCAAATTAAAAAATTTAACCCGTAACTAGGACAAAACTACACAAGAAACATATGCACAATTGGCAATTATGTTTTAAAGCGTTTTTTTATATTAAAAATACAGACTATCCGCCTTCAAAAGTTTCCTGGCTACGCCTTAGCATCATATAAACAGTGGTTGTGTGCAGTTTTCTTCTTATGTTTATTCGATGTGTTGATTTATAGATGTAAACGTATTTTTAAAATCATATAAACAAATCACCTTGGCAAAAAAATGATATACATGATTAGATATAGAATTAACTCTATTATTATTATTATTACATAAATAAATAAATAAACATAAGCATTTTAGAACAAAGGATAACATTCTAAAATGAAATTCGTATCTGAGATTTTGTTTAATTTTTCATACTTGTATTTTTTTTGACTTGCGTAATTTTTTATGAAACTGCTTCCGTAAGATTTGTCTTGCAATTTTTTAAAGTACGACTTTTCACGTTTTTAAAATTTGTTACAGCACAATTATAAAGAGTAATTTACTCTAAGATATAAATAGATATTTCTTATGTTTGTACTTATTCTCCTAAGCAAAATGTAAATGTAAAAAAAAATTCAAATTTTTTTTTGATAACCATCATAGGGCTTTTTTTAAATATCATTTCATATTCTACCTATATCGGTTTAATTATTAAATGTTGGTAGAAGAAATTGTTAGTTATAGGTGCTTTCTTTTTGATCTGATACAATTCGTTTATGAGCATTTAATGGTCGCATTACTTTGCATAAAGGAAATGAAACATATTTATTATGTATTCTTCTATTTATTTCGACTAACAGCATTAGTTTTATTTGTAGAACGATATTTTTTGTATATATTAATTTATATTTTTATGCAACGAAGTAACTTATACACTTTTACGCAAGTCATATAAAATTTTTATATGTGCATAAATTGCTTAAAGCTCGTCGCGAGTATGCGGAGGATTTTCTACTTATCAATGAAAATATTTTAAAGTATCCAGTCACTACAGAAATGTCACATTTCGTAAGCGCAATTTAACAGTGGTGTATTTTTGTAATTTTTTGTATATATAAAAGTAAGACATATGTGTCTTTGGTTTAGTATATTACACATCTAATCTATTTACACGGTCGTACGGTAATCGGCCACTGAACATATGCCATTCAATGTAGGCCAATTGAAACAATTATATCCGTTGTAGTTTTTAGAGATATAACATATTAGATACAGTTTTTTAACACAGATAAATTTTTTCGCTAATAAAATCGTTAACATACAAAAAAGATTCGGTACATTTAATTGTTACAGATGTACTGCGCGGGCAAGACAAGTCACATGTAACGTTGTAAAAACTTTGCGCGTTGTGTTAGCTAGCATCTTGCATGTAGAGGTCGACGCCGCAGTTCTAAGTTTTAAATTATCACATAAATCAAAAATCGCCGGACAGCATTAATCGTGCATTTTATAGCGCGATTAATACCTATCATGTATAGGGTCAGTTTGACCGACGGGCAAGGGGCGCGGCAAGAACTGGGGTTCCTAAAAATAGGCTCAGGTCGGCTTTGAGACACAACGGAATTTATAGGTACAAAAAGATATGTACAACTCGTTAAACGTTAGAAACCAATAACAGAAGTATGGACTAGATAGTATATACATTTTCGAACTAACAAAACCGCATATAATATAATCAATACCAAAAAATGTTTTTCTAAATTTAAACTTTCAATTTATACGTTTCACGTAGATTAAAATTTTCTTGCAATATTTTTTACGTTTAAAATTCATTGCGCATCTAAAAATAAAAAACAAGTGTATTTTCTACTATTGGTTTAAGCTTGTATAAAGATGTATTTTGTTTGAAGTTACTAAAATGTAGTTCTGGCTTTATTTTCTGTAGGCAGTTTACCAAACCACATTGTGTGAGTTAAATTTTTCTACATTTGTTTTTGTATGGATACGTAATAGTATCGTATTTTTTAGTGATATAACAAATAAATTATTACTTTTTTTGTTATGCACCATTCTGGGATTTTTTTAAAAAATAACGCACATGCGTTAGATACAACATTATTATAATATTTGACAATGTTTTTAACCTAGACTCAATTACTTCATTTTTTTAAAACCCTATTAAAAAATTATTATTCTTAAAGGCAGACATTTTCGTAGGTTTAAAACTAGGTTGTAAAAATAAACTTTTAATTCTTGTCCCCGAACAATCAAATTTTGTATTTACAACTCATAAAATAAAATTTGAACTGCAATTTTTCTTTTTTAGGATGGGTTTTTTGTTTTCGCTGCTCTTTATTTTTATAATATAGCGATATTAAATTGATTTTTGCAATATACAATCACATTACACTACAATCTTTTTGTAAAGCTACAAAATATGTTTATTCAGGACACCATCAGTGTCATCTTTCATACTAAAACGGTAAAAGGTGTTTATGTTGACTTTCAACAATTTTCGTAGATTAATATGTAAATTTTCTATATTTTATACCTTAAAAAGGTTTTATTCCATCAAAGTAAAACGATAAAAAGCAACAAAATAAAACAAATTTAAGTTTTTAACAAAAGAATTTGAAGTATATGCCTGCTAATGACTTTATATTCGTTCCGAATAATGCACATGTTTTTTAGTTTTTAATAAGACATGCTTTCTGTGCATTTTTTACATCACGCCAGTCACCATTTTAGTCTAGAACAATTTTTTTTAGTCTACTGCAAACAATAATTCAATCTAAACACAAAAGAAAAGCAAAAAATAAAATTGCAAATTTTAAAAATGTACTTTTATATGTGTTAAACAGGAGCGACAAAACTTTTAAAATCATGTATGTGTAATACTGAAGAAATCAAAAGATGATAGAAAACAATTCACCTTGTAAAATACTAAAAATACAACATGATACTGGACATTTGTCTTATTACGCCAATTTTAGTTATAAAATTTAAGTATTTCAAATAGTGACTAAAACTACAACAAAGCAGCTATAAGTGCGCAAAAAATAATAATAAATGTCTATTAAAACGACAATGTAAATGCAAAAAATTGCACTAAACGCTTTTTTTTGGCAAGTGTACACGTGTGCATGCATTGAATATATTTTTTGAGCAAAATGAAGTGAATTTTTTCTTAATATTAGTCAAAAAAAAAGTTTAATCATTTAACCTAACATACGATCTACATGTAAATATTTGTGTGTATATATGGTATATTAACTAAGGTTGTTCTGTGTAAAAGCTTTTATGTTTAATTGCGCCTGACATCACTATATTCTAAAAGAAAACAGTTTTATTCTTAATTACATTTTCGTGAATTATAATGCTAAGAAAAATCGTAAATCAAAAATGTTCAATAACGAATAGAACAGTTGTAAAAAGTACATTATAAAAAGTGTCATATTTATTGATTTAATTTGTCTGCATAACAAAAACACCTTTTTTTGCATAAAAAAGCTCAAAAGCACTTTACGTACTACATTATATATTTTTGCTTTCATATGTATAAGCAAGCAGTAGTTTTTATAATTAAGTCCCGTTTTTTTAATCTTAAAATATACTTTGGCAAAACATTTGCTCGGAATAAAAGAAAAAATACAATAACTAAGTGTTTAAACTGTAACATTAGACGATACCTGTTTCATGGCTTCATCTGTTGTATTAATTTAAAAACATACGACCATGGGTAGATATTTATACACACGTTTTTATACTTTACCGTAAATCTTTATGCTGATTTAGAACAAATTTATATGTTTATATGTGAAAAAACAGCAGGTATCATACTATGTTTTTGTAATTAAAAAAAAATTAAAAGTACACCAATATACGGGTTGTAAGCAAAATGTTAAATCCGGCCTAAAACTAAGTGGCAAAACACTTATATACTTTTTACATCATTTTTAACTATATTTACTACATAAAGATTATTGGCTTCGATAAAAATACAATTTAAGCGGTATAATGATATTTCTTGCTGCCGAAATATGCGTTGACGAGACAATTTCTTATTTTACGTATAAGTATGCTGTTTTTTGTGTAAATAAAATATATATTTTTTTTGTGGCCTGGATTCAATTGTGAATTATCGTATACAAAGGAAAACCAAGGCTTAAAACTAGACAAAAATGTATAGCATAGCATGCAAAAACGTATAGCAAAACATGCAAAAACATGAAGTTTTTACAATCTGTAAATATTGAAAAAGTCTACAGAAAAGTGTACAGTTGGTTTACCTTCTCTCTTAGTTTATACCGGTTTGCTTATATCATGCAATATCACGTTTTCTCTAACTTTTAAACACTATTTATCGGAGTTTTCTGTTTGTCAAGTGAATGAAATAAAAGACGCAACAAATCAAAAAAGCTTGCAATTGCTATATACAAAGACGACATTCTACAGTTAATCATGCTTTATACCTTTTTGTCTTTTTTTACTTCGTCCACTACAAAGAAAAACTCTCTGTTATAACTTTCATTAAAAATTGCATGTACAAGCTACTCCATATTAATAAAGTACGGGCAAAGGTTGTGCTGCAAGTAAAAACCACATATAAAACACCTTTTTCTTTTACCAAAGTTTGTTTTCATAATTTAGAATCTTTTGTCGGAATAGCATAAGAAACTGGCTCAACGTTCTGTCGGTTCACAAGCGTAGGCACTATCAAACACTGACACTATTAAAGCCTGTAAAAATCAAAAGTACAACAAAGAGGTATACGGCGCGTAGTTTCCTATGACATGGAAACAAGCTTCTTATCTAGCATCAATAGTTTATCGAGCACCTAGTTACATTACAAACCTTATAATGTGCACACGCCGTAGTAAAAAGCTTTCGTACTGTTGCTTTACTTACATGTTTCGCTGCCTTTTGAAGGTTTTCTCGAGGATATATCCGTAACTAGAAAAAGACAAATGTGATGTCATTTTCCAATAAAAAATATCGTTTCCAGTGATTAAAGGTTTGTCCTTGGGGTGCAGTAATTATTTTTTCTGTATAATCTTATAAAAATGATCCCAAAACTAGATATACATGAAAAAATAAGTACATGTTAGAGACCTGCACGTTCCGGTTATTGAACGCCAGGAATTGGTTATACAAAGTTGTATATACATAACCGGCCCGGCCCGGATCAGATCGGAAGGTCATATAACCGGTCCGGAAGCATAAAATACGGGAAATTATATTTTATCGAAAAAATCCTTTTATTGTATTTTTCGTACGATGCTAAAACATTTAGCATTGCTTACAACGTAATTTCTGTATGGTTGTATAAAAAGCAACGAAACCTAAGAATTTCATTTAAAATGTAAAAAATGTGTGTAATTTACCCATATAGTGTTCTTTCATATCGTTGAAAACAAATATAATATAAGTATTTTTGAAAGTTGGTATTATATAAAATCTATGGATACAAATTGCAGCTGCAAGGAATCAAATATACTAAAAATTATTTTCCGGGAATAAAATGTGCATGTTGTTGTAACGCACTTTTAATCGCATTTCCTGCTAAAAACACCGCATTTTAGAATGAATTTGCAAAAGTTAAAAATGGAAAATTCTACGAAGGCAGAATAATGAGAAAACAAAAAGGCAGTATTTATGTTTTTTATCTGATATAAAAATATATAAAAAAAATGTTTCTCGAAAACGTTTAACATCCCCCCGGACTGAAATCCGGGCCGGTACGGAATCCGGGCCGGTTTGGTCCGGAGCGGTCAATAACCAAACCTTGCAGGTCTCTAGTACATATAAAAGTAAAAATTTACACTATTTTATTAAAGCAGGTTTGTAAAAAAATGAAAGACTCCTTTTTTTCTATAATCCTAACTACACACCTAGTATATTGATTGCTTAATTTTTTTGCAAAAAAATCAGGGCCCCTGGTTAACAAAAACCCGGCCTTGGCACTGTTACTGGATTCAATGGAAACACATTGCAAGAAGACGGGCTTTGTTTCTTCCAGTAGAAAAACACACTTCAATAAGTATATTTAGAATTTTTCTACTTGTCGTGTTAGTTAATTCATTTGCGATTATGAAAAAAATTCTTATCATATAAAATTTTATAAACTGTTTTTAAGTCAATCTGTAATAAATTAGGCAAAATCCCAAAATTTATAAGTGTTAGCATATGAATGATTTCACCGTATATTTGCAAATGCAAAACTCATATCTTTTTCTATTGCATACATAAAACTTAATGCTGCATAGAAGAATGCTTTAATAAAGTCTTGTATAAAAAGTTAAGTTCATTAAGATCATTTTGTAAACTAACTCTTTACAACATCGCACTGACTAAAGCACTGTAAATTCATATACTTTCGTTGCATAACGATTTTGAAAACTTTTGACATTTTGTATAAAAAACGGTAAATATATGTTCGCATGCATACAAGTAACCGTATTTTTTTTTAGAAATGCCAAAAGGTAAAATTATTTAAATCCTCCTTAAGTGAAACAAAAATATGCTTTTTTATTTTATTTTTTTTGATAGCACATTACATTCCATAAATGCTGCATGTAAAATCAAAATTAAGAGACGAAAACAATAAAAACAGAAAAATAAAACAGAAATAAACATTCAACAGCTGCGCTGTTTTCCTCTAGTATATGGAAGACGTGAAAATATGTGTTTTTTTATTGTTAACGCATTAGTTTGGCTGTTTGAGACGATTTTGCATACCCTCGTCGTACTTAATTAAAAAAAATGCTTTGGCATTAACAGTGTGTTTTTTCTTGTATTTTTTTACACGTTGTATCCAAGTAAAGTATGTAATCATAGTGTATTTAGTTTTTATAAGGCAAAACTTTTATTAAAACACAACTAAATACAGTTTGCCTTTTTTAGACTAGTTAAATATGCAGAGTCTTCTAATATTAGTTAGATAAAAAATCGCGCGAACTTATTTTTTTTATAACAATCAGAATGTTAGTTTAATAAAACTAGGAAAAAAACAGCCAATTGCTGTAAAGGTGTCTAAATGAATATAATAAGCAAAAAAAAAGATTGAAGATAATAAGATGCTGTATGTTGATATTACATAAAAAAATTGCGTGTTTAAGTTTTAAAAAACTTTTTATCTGGTACAAATAATCTTTTTATAAAACCTGGGAAGAATTAACACGTCAAAAAATAAATTTTTCCCATATTCTACACGCCTTAGCAAAAGTCTTAAAAAAGTTATTTTTTTCTTTGGCATGCTATGTTTACAGAAAAAGTTTTTTTTTTACAAAATAGCACATTTTTTATTTTGCTAGATTTCTAAGAATTTTGTTTCTTTTGCTGTTTTTTTGTCTACGATTTCAGTGATCAAATAAATAATCTGAGCATGTTAAAATGTTTTATAGACAATTTGGACGCACAATTACGTTACAAAAAAGTATTGTGCACAATTAAAACTGCAAATAATTTTACCCAGAAAAAAGCCTTACTTATATAAATGAATGGCTTTGAACATGGGATATATTCAGTGATGGATGGTTAAATTTTTTTAGGGGAGAGGGCGGAAAAAAAATTTTCTATTTTTTTTCATGGGCATAGAAAAAAATAACCCCAAGTATAACTAAAGAAAAAAATAATGAAAAAACGATTATCTTTTTTTTTCTTTGATTTTAATAAAAAAAAATATTTAAAGATTTTTTTCTTTGATTTTTATCACCTAAATTAAGATAAAAAAGGCTTATTTAAATTATAATCATATAAAAAACACATAATTTTATATGCGTAAAGCTGCAGTATATATAGTTTAATATAAAAGGTATGCCAGCAAATATTTTTGCGTATTTTAATGGCAAAAAAAAACAACACAGGAGTTTTATTATAATACTTTCTACATATACAAAAGGGCAGAAATACTGACCATGACTTCAGCAAGGCTGAAAACATTGTTAAAAAAAACTAGCTTTCATTAAATAATTTTCGGTAAAAGTTTAAATGGCATTGTTCCATAAAATAATAATTATAAAAAATCGTATCCAAAAAAGAAAACCTATTTTATAACTTCTTTGTTTGCGAAAAAGTGGCAAAGTAAGTGCAAGGTAGAATAAAAACGTATAATGGGGTTAAGCAAACTAAATATGGAGCGTTTTGTGAATTTTACAGCGATAACTTTTTATAGGCTCACGAACGTTGTGGAAGGGGTTTTTGTCATATGACTTACAATCACATAACACACACACGCTTGTTGTAAAATGAAAAACTACAGCTACACAACGCAAAAGTTTTGCTAACGGTTTACGTCTTAATTCACAGTAGGTTCAGTTTTGTGTCCAACTGACATATATGCTACGATTACAGACTGTTGCAGTAAAAAAAAAGTATTAAGGCGTTAAACTATACACGCATCTATTTTTAAATATTGTTTACCTTACAAAAAAATATTGTAAATCTAGAAAAAATTTAAATTTGTAGCTTTTATATATGTTTTTTGCTGTATTTTTGTTTTAAACTTGTGTTAAGTATTATCTTGGTAGTGTTATTAACATATTTTTGATTTAAAAAAGAATCTTATTTCCTTTGAACGTCCTAAAAATATGTTTAAATGCTGCTTTTTAGAAAATTAATAATACTTAAATAACAAAAAAAAAACAAAAATTCAGCGCTTCTGTTATTGTAACTATGTTAGATGTTTACTGTATATTTAATTTCAATATTTATTTATGTTCGTCTATTCATTATAACATAAAAAGGAGTAACATTTTTGTTTCACACCCAAAGAAAATTGTTAATTTTATATTATATACAAAAAAAACCGTAAGTATGTTGTTATATATACGTGATTCCCTGTGTTTTTTTGCGTTTTTTAAACGTGGAAAAAATCAAAAAATGCAGCCAAAAAATAAGTAGCGCGCATAAAATGTTTTAAATATGATTATGTTATGCAAAAAAGGTTGATACCAACACGAAATTCATAACGTACACAATAACAACACAGTGACGCAAACAGTGTGTATTTATTTTAAATTTACAATGTTACACTATAAAAAAAAATACGTTTATTTTTTTTTATGTTCGAACCGATCGATTCTGTAAATTACAAATAAAACGGTGTTTTTATAGTAAAATTTGTTTCAAACATTTTTTTATATTTTTGCATGTCCGCTTTTTGTTTTATAATATAAAAAAGTATGCATTTTTTTCGTAAATTCCATTTTTCTTTAAAAAAGCATAAGGTTTTTTTTTCTGCTTTTTGCGACTCAAAGCAAATATAGCTTAGCAACACCACAAAAACACATAAAAACAGGTATGTATGTTTTAATTGTATCTTACAGTCGTTGTTACACGTCTTTGGCTTTCGTTTATTGTGAAGTGTAGTTTTGCCTTTTTTTGTTTCGTATATATAGTTTACTTCTTCTATTTGTTACACGTAGACATTTCGTAACGTTATACTGTATGAGGTATATACAAACAAAACAACAAAACACATAAAACCTTACACTAGAAAGTTATTCTAGGGATAATTCACTATTATTATTTTTTAAGAGAATTATGAATAGTCAGCGCCATAAAAAAAAATTGCAGTATATTGTTTTTTTCTTATGCAATCTAGATTTGAAAAATCAACGGCTTAAAACGGTTACAATATGCTTGAGCAAATATTTAATGACAAGATATGGAAAAAAAAACATGCATGTGCTTTACAGAACGAACCCTATGTAAGTTTTTGTTTAGCCAGACGCTAATGTCGCATGCTTTGTCTTTGGATGTCGTCAATAAAAGAGAACTGCTTTGCGTCTCAATATTTTTTTAAGAGTAATAATATTGTGACTTTAAATAGTGAAAACACAGCAACAGAACCGTATGGTCAGACACCTTACTCTGTTTACAGTCATGTATAGATTGTCGTTATATTTGTAAGCTTTCTTTGTATTTTGATGCAATCAGATTTATAATTGAAAATTTTAGAAAAAAACATTCTCGCAAGAATATTTAGATATAGAAATGGTATATGATTGTATGCGCATATCTTACTAGACAATAAAGATTTGTTTTTGATGTATATATGTCTAAATATTCTATACCTTCGACTAAAATAAAGGTGAGATAAAAGAAGTAATAAAACATATATATGAACAGTTTTTTTTTAAAGTAGTCTCAGCATTACAAAAAAGCGACATGCCGTATATTTTTGCTACATAATCTTTTTAAAAGTTTTTCAAAACGTTTATACACGAAAATATGAATTTTGTGTTAAGTTGTACACTTTCGGGGTTTTACTGTGTTTTTCTGGCTGCATTGTTGTATATAAAAAATATTGACAAGTATCATTTTATTTTCTTAAATACCTTAACGGCAACAGCTTTTGCATTTGAAAATCAAATAGTTTATTTTTGGATAAGTTGCATATATACTTTTGCTTATTTATATGCAAAAGCTTGTGGATAAAACAATAAAAATCAATATCTTCACATATACTTTTTACGACACTTTATACTGCTGTAAAAACATTTTGAAGCGACGCAAAAAACACAATTAAAATTACCACAAAATTGAAAAAAGCTACTAAAATTCAAAAGAATTTTCAAAACAAGTAATGAAAAAACGGCTATATATAAGAGGGTGTATCGATAAAAAATCAAAAAACGAATTAATTTTTGCATAATATTATGCAGGCAAATAAAGCTCTGTTATATTACGTTTTGAATGATTACACGAAAAAATGACGTAAATTATAAATTTAAAAAAAAAAAAATCTTTTTTTAAAAAGGCTCTAGATATTGTTTTATGTTTTTTATACAAAAATCTATATATATAAAAAATGCGAGTGAATCTTTTTTTGAGAAGAAAGATCAAAGTTTGGGTTTGTTTGCTTTTAAAATTGCATACACATTTCTCTTTATAAAAACATAAGCGCAAACTCCCCGTATGCTGTATCAGTATTTTTAATATACTAAAAGTTGTTAAAAAGGTTAAACCCTTTTAGTTTGTTGTCTGCATCAGTTACACTTTGTTTCTCGTAGTTTTTACGTGCAATAATGTCTTATAAATATGTTGCTATTGTACAAAAAAAAAAGCTTTACTATTATCTAAGCTAATACTTGCTGATTCTAGTTGTATTCATGTTTGTATTTTACAAAAACTTATATGTTGTAGCAAAGCGTTTTGACTTAAAGCAGCACATGATCAAAGTGCAAAACTTAGATATTTTTACTAATATATTCCAATAATTTAAGCAAGATTTTGTTCGAATTTATTGAATTACTGCATAATTACGCAAAGATAAAAAAATTGTAAATAGCACTTGTAAATATGAAAATCTCCGCTTTTAAAAAAAAAAAATATTAATTTTGAACCCCAATATAGTTAGTTCACGTATAATATGGTATCAAAAAAACAAGTTTGCCCGGATAATTAATATATCGCTATTAAGATTATACTTGCAATAGTAAAATTTGCAAAAGCTTGTGAGTGTGTCCGTCACAAATACATATAGACTATAAATGCTAGACATTAGGCAAAAAGACGTTTTTTTGCTGCCCTGTATAGATAAACAGATAATGAAAAACAAGTTGCAAAAAGCACACTTTGTCTGTAAACAATATTATTTGTTTTTATCATGTTTTTTTGGACAATCGCTGTATTATGTTGTGTACAGTTGAGAATTTAGGCAACAGAATTATTTAATTGCGTTTTTATAAAAAATGATTTATCATATATGCATTTATTTACTAAAAAACTATAAAAACATACTTATGTATAGCAGAACTTGAAAAAAAGTAAAAATTTTTTTGCCGTAGTTTTATTTATATATATGAAAAATAAAAAATTTCTAGAAGGCATGTTTATTTCCTTTTACTTGTACTTTCCTAATGTGAACTATATGCAGTGGCGTACCCAGGAATTTTTGAGCCAGGGGGTAGTCAGTGTTTTTTGTAAAAGTTGCACTTAAAAACCGTGTTTTTCGATGTTTTAAGGTGGATAATTTTTTTTTGATGTAATTTGCAATTTTAATTTTTTTTTTGAATTCTTAAAATGAAAAAAATCTCTGCACAAACCCCCCCCCCCTTAAATTGAAACGTGAAAAATTTTCTAAAGGGGGGTACACCCCCCTACCCCCCGTTACGCGCCTGACTTAATGTATAGATATATAACCGTGTTCCATGTGTGCACCTTGAAAAAATTTATTATCCGTAATTACATTTCAATCTCTGCGTGCAGTTTATGGTTGAAATTTATCCAAAAGCGGCTCGTTCCAAGAAGACAAAGTTGACATAAAATACAATAATAATACAGCTACAAACAAAACTTATTTTGTTGTCAAATGCAAAAGTACAGAAAATCATTTTTTATGATGTATAAAAAAAAACTCATTTTGGATTCCTAATAACATTTTTCTATTTGCAATTTAAAAAACAAAAGATAAGTTTACTGAGCAAACTGAATTTTTTATAGTTATATTTAACATTGACCGCGGGTCGTAAAAGACATAATAAAACAATGGAACAGGTTTTATTTATTTTTCTAGAGAAAAGTTTAAACATACCCGCAAGACATACAAAATAGACTGTATATCGCGTAGGAATACGAAGAAACATACCTTGCATTTAAACGCGTATTCTGTATAATATATGCAACTAAAAAAAAGTTTATTTTTCGATGTATTTTTATGGCGTTAAAACTGACCAGAAAAAGTTATTGCTGTATTTTTATGTGCGCCAAATACAACAAGAACAACAGGCAACTACAAACCGATTTTTAGCCCCTTATGAAAAATTACATTTTAAATATTAAGTTCGTAAAAAGTTTTATCGTAACTAAATTACCTACAAGCAACGATTTTTTTCTTTGCAAAAATACAATTCTATAGTTGAAATAACTAAAATATGGTAATTAAAAGTGCATTAACAGTGCTGTGATTTTTTCTAAAACTTTTGATTAAAGGGGGGGGGCTCTGCCAACCCCACCCCCCC
>JAQFYM010003504.1:0-18440 GCA_034694785.1 Agrenia bidenticulata | reverse complement strand
ATATAACCGATTTTTTTGGTAACATCTAAATATAAAAGATCTTTATAACTATTTGCGAATACAGGGAATTGTCTTTATGATTCACATGCGATTTCTGTGTATGGCTTTGTGCTTTAACTAATTTTTCAGTTATTTGTTTTGCTTATATTCTTTTATATGTTGTTCTTGTCTTGTATGGCACTTTTTTTATACTTTTCTGTAGATTTAGGTCTGTTCGAAGAAGGGGATAAAACTATGCGAAGCAAAGATTATTTGTGTAGCCAAATAACAAATTTAATGTACATATCTGTTTAAAAGAAAGTATTTTTAATGGAAAAAAGGTAACATGAGTAAATAAAGTAACTCGTCGCATTTTCGGAAAAAAAGATCCCAAAAGACTTAACTTTTTGCAGTAAGCGGTACCAGAAGTTCTGGTTCGTGTAAAAATGATTTTTTGCTGTATTTTTAGCTGTGTTCACATGCTCATTTATGTTTCAGGATTTTTTAATATTTTTCTTACATTTTAGGGCTCTCTTTTTTGTACTCATCAACTGAAAATACATTGGTACATTATAGTATAAGTCGCTGCAAAAAGCTGTATGGAGTGTGCCTAAGCGTTGATATTACGTTTGAATACTCTGCTTTTTGGACTACTGTTAGGATTTATAGTGTTGTTGTTTATGCCTGATAAAAAAACGGGCAAATTAACAAAACCAAAATTAACTCGTTTGAAAGTTATATTTTTACTTTAATTTAATACATGTATGTGTTGTTTATTGTATGAACTGACGATTGTATAGGTCTTTCAATTACAAGATTATTATTGCAAGACAAAAATAAAAAAATGATACGTATTTTTTAAATTTTGCTTTGTATATTTTTTTCATGTCTTTGGCCGAAAACCTTTTAATTTAAACGTTGTAATTCGATTTTACTGTTGTATCAATTTCTCAAATATTTCTTGTGCGTCCCAAAACAAGTGAAAACACGCAAATGTATAAATTTGCATATTGTAGTGTTTGAGTTTAGATCTAAATAAGAGGTAAAAACGCAGAGGGGACTATACAGATTTTTTATATATGATTTTTATTCTATAACACTCAAACAAAAAATTATAGGGACTGTACTTGTTTTTATTAATTAATATGACACAATGAAATAAGCTTTGTTTTTTATCTGACATCTTTTTTTGTATAAAAAAACACAAAATATACTTTACCTTTTTGTCATTTCTATACTATTTTTTATAACTTATAGTTAATTTTATGATGATTGGATTTAAATCGTTGTTTTTTTGCTTATAAATGTGATAAAAAGCACAAGCAGTTTTTATTTAGTATATGTTTATTTGTAAATGTAAGTATAACGGCAGATAAAAAGTTATACGTAAGTGTTGTAACAAAAATGAAACCTCTTTTGGCATTTACAGCTTAAGATCTATACTTTATACTTCTAATATTAAAAACGCGGATTTGACCTTTTTTTAGTAACGTTGTTTTTAACTTTTTTTTCTGTACAACCAAAAAAGATCTAATTTGACTTGACTATGTACATACAGCTTTAAAATTTTTTTTGTGCAGGAAATCCAGGAATAGTACAAAAAAGTGGTATTTCATAAAATTAAATGCAATTGCAGACCCATTAAAAAACAAAAAACTTTTGCAGAAAAAACCATTTTGTACAAAAAACTACGACTTTCTTGTGTGTAAAGCTTCTCTTTTGCCGTTAATAACAACTGGTTCTGTGATTACCACTATTATTTGTACACTTGTTTGCAGTGAACTTTGCCCTCATTAAAAAAAGCACAAAAGTTTAGAATTTTAAAAACTATAAGCAGGCAAATTTAGTCGCAAAACTCTTTTTCTGGTGCTTCTGCAGTACGAACATAGAAAACTTATGAAAAACACGCCAAGGTTAAATATTTTTAAATTTTTGATTGTTTTTACACAGTTGACTATTTGACAAAACCTACGCAAGTTATGCTGTCTTGGTTCCTGTAAGCCAAAACATACATTCAAGTAATCTTTGGCATGTTTTTTGATAAATGTATTTTTATTTCGTACTTTTTATCGTAAATGTAATACTAAATTAAAACAAAGAAGAGGAATAAGAATATATACAGATTCTTAGGTAAACCTTTTAGGTGTTATACACAAACCATGCAAAATACGAATGCATATGCATGTAACGTTTTTACACCCTTTCATACAAAATTTGACCCGGCCCATGTACAAGTGACTGGTTTAGCTGTGACTGTGCCGGGCTGGTCCATTTGTAAAGAAGATGGCAATGATTTTGCCGATACTTTGTAATTTAAGGGAACTTAAAGAAAGACTGTAAAATATACAAAACCCATGTATTACTATGAGTATCCATATGGTAAATTGTAGTACTAAACCAGTATTGCAAAGTTTGCAGCTAACCAGTTTGTATAATTATTGTTTATGTGGTGTTTTTGTACGGTAGTAAATTGATATAACCATATATTTATACCCCCTTATATATAACGAAATAATGAAGATAGAAAGAAGATGATAACTTTCTATAATTATAAGGGTTTTTTTATTTATTTTAGTCTTTTACCTGCTTTTTGTGGCTTACAAACAGGTTTAATATTGTAACAAATTGATAAAATTTCAGGGATTGAAATATTAATTGAGAAATATTAAACAAAAAAAACAAAGCAAATATGCATTTTCTTTTGATACTACTATCACTTTTAATTAAGAATACATATGTATGTTGACAAACATGTAACTATAAAAAAAAGCATGAAAATAATATCTAAAATCGGCAAACTATAAGGACCTGTATTTAGAAAAGGTACTTTAACGCAAGAATAATTTACATAATAGATTCAGATGTAAAATTTCATAACATTTTTTTTTTTTAGATCCCTAGGTCAAAGAGGGTAATAAAAATCATTTTTTGCAAAAAATGACCGTATAAAAACTAAAAAACAGACTTTTTCGCCCGAAACAAAGACCTATTTTTTATATTTATATATATTTTTATCGCAAAAACGATATATTTAAATGCGAAATTTATTTTTTTACGTGTCAAGAGTTTAGGGTAATTTTCAACCTGTAAAATTTTTTATGTTTTTTTTTATTTTGGTTATTTTTAAAAATACTGTTACCACTTTGCATAATATACAGTGTTTACACTAGTTACGGAATGTTTAAAGCGTCAGACTGTTACTGTATCTTACATATACTGAAACAAGGTAACTTATGAAACTATTGTATATTTTGTTATAGAACAATGATAAAGTAGTTGCTAAAATGTCTTTAAGAACGATTGCTTTAAAATCGCAAAAAAAAACAATGTTAAAAGTAAAAAAAAAACTATAAATTTTGTCAAAATAAATGTTAAAGTACCTGGTATAAACACACTCAGGTCATAGAGACTCCGATGCAAAAAACACGAATACCCTCGTATGAGCCTGGGGTTGAATTACATGTAAAAAGGATTAGTAAAATGTGTTAGTTGGGTAAAAAAATAAAAGTATAGTATTCAGTTAAATGATATAGTTTTATTTTTTTTTATTTGAAAAGTAAACCAAGACTTTCATAAAACGTGTAGCTGTGTAATTTTTAAAGAAAAATACAAAACTTGTATTTATGCATGAACGCGCTTTCTGCATGGTTAACAGTTACAATTTACGCTATTGTACCTTTTCTACAAAAGAAAATTAAAGTACAGTGTTTTACACAAACTACAATTAAAACAAATGAGCCTGTATTGAATATAGTGGAGGTAGATAATGTTTTTTGACATGCAAAAACACATATATTTTTGTTTTTTTATATGCATAAAGGTAATCTTTTTTTATATACATAAGTCTACGACATCAATCTAAAAGCAATTAATGTATAATTTTCACGTCAAATATGACGTCTCCGAAATTTTTGATAACAAGGATGAGTAGGGCTGCGTAGAGACAGATTGTGTACATGTAAATTTCTTGCTTTTACACATGCATGCAAATCATTACGGATAATAGTTTTTTCTATAATAACACAATAAAAATATGCAAAAATCATAATCCAACACCTAATTTTCCTCTCAAATAACTTCATCTGTGTAAAGCGATAGAACTAATTTTTTGTTTACGCTCGTTTCTCTCTGTATAGTTTGCCGCTCATATTGCATATATTTGATCGCACTTTTTATGGAGCTGTAAATCTTTACTATTCTTCTATTTGGTTTTTAAAATATACCACACGTTCCTATTTGTAATAAAAAAGAATTATGTGCTCCTCAATAATTATATCCAATCTGTATTATTTCTACACAAAAGTATAACATTTTTTCTTGTTTTCTGTCGACATTTTTATAGCTCTGATATATGCGACATTGCAAGTATTTTTTAGTTTGCAGCATTTTCTTTAAGTTCTGAGTAATTTTCTTATGGAATCTTGTAGTGTTTTTGTGACATGGCTTACTTTAATATTTTCCTTGCACAAGTATATTATGGTAAGCGAAGTTTTTGATAATCATTCTCACTGCCCAGTATTTTTTTCTTGATGACAAAATTTATGCCGTACAAAGTCTTTTATTTATTTGTATTAAGACTTAGTATGTCTTCTTGCGGAGCGTGTATTTAATAAGATCTTTACTATACACCTCGTTTTTTTTTATATTTTTTGTTTTTTATATTTTGTACTAGTAGTAAGTCTGCTTTTTGTTTATTAACTCTAGCATAATAGCGGCTTTCACTTTACCTCGCAATTGCAGAATAAAATGCATGTAACTTGTCTTTTTTGCTATGTCTTTTTTTCTCGGGTGAACAATGTGCTAGACATTTTAAAATCTGCCGTTTTGTAAATTTTACGTTTATTGTAGCAAAATCTCTAAAAAGCCATTTTTATATGACTGTGTATGCACGAAACGTTTATTCTGTTTCCTTTCATCATCTTAAAAATCAAAATCGCTTTATATTTGCTTTTTTCCTTTTTGTATGGTTCAATTTGCCTTTTCTTTTTTGGCTTTCGGTCTTGATTCTAGTTTGGAAAAACCCCTCTATTATATTATCTGTCTTACGGCATCTCTGTCTTTTGCGACTAAAGTTTTCTGCCACTTAATGTCCTTCCAAGTTAACCTTTCAACTAGGGATCGATTGATACTGCTACGGTCAAACCACTTATGCACTCTTGCGCAACCAAATACCAGTGTTTGCAATTGTTCATCAGATGTTGTGTAGTCTGTGTTTTTTCGATTGGGTTTTCTTTGCATTTGCAATCAATTTGTTAGTTTATCTAACACTTAACTGACGTCGTTTGCTCCACAAACGAGTATTTTTTTTCCCCATAGTTTTGATCATATAACAAAAGCTACAATATTTACTGTGGTAGAGCGCACTACACATACTTGTATAAATACATGCATTTACAGTGAAACAGTTTGTTTTAGAAAACGGAATGTTTATATCTGCAGTAAAGCTCCATGGTTTTTCAAAAAAATGAAAAACTCTATTTAAAAAAGTGTAACACCCAAAGAGTGTTTGTTAAAAAGAACTCAAAAAAAAACCTAATACTCGTAATGTTTTCAATATGAATCCGTCTGTAATTTATCAGACTGCAATCTTTTACATTTATCTGGAGGGGCGTCCGAAAAAAAAGAAAATACCCATTGTTTACGTTTTTCTAGGTCGAAGCCAATTAGATTCCAATACATAATCGTAAAATATACTTTTCTTTCGGAACTATTTTATTTGTTCGATAAATTCTCACACAGATGTTTATCTATAAAGCGCATGATGATAAATGGTTTGCAATCGTACATCCGATTTTTTTCTGCCTATCAACTGAAAGCTATCTTATTATCGTGTACTTGTCTTGCATAAACGACCCCTTGAAAATTCATTCATGTTTCGTTGACATCCAGCGCAAGAAAAAAACCCTGCTGCGGCATAATCAGAAGTTGCACAATATGTTTTTTATAGATAAGTAGTTTTCTTTTATTTGCATTAATAAGATCAAGGCGCTATCTAGGATTTGCAGGCCCACTTGCGCAACTTATTTTTTTTGTTTTTAAAATCTGATTTTGTAATTTTTATTGCATCCTATATAAAAGTTAAATGATCGTTTGTTTGAGTTTTTACATAGAAATCAAATCGCTTAATGACTTTATTATGATTTCTGAAAAATATGCTAGGTGTTATACGCAGTAAAATGACAAAAAGAATATGTATTATAAAAAATCACTATAATAAAAGCAAAAAAGTGTTTTTACAAGTTTTCTTTGGCGCAATTAGATGTGTACACTTCAAGAAAATTTGTAGGTATAAAAACAAGACAACACAAATAAGCCTAGATAAGTTTTTCAGGGCAAAAAAAATACCATAACCACTAGGTCTACGCAAGAACTTCAATGTACAGGTTTGTGACGATGTGTTACAATATTGCTACTAGTCAGGTTTTTTAAGGTTTGATAACAGGTATTTTGGATTGAATCGAGTAATCTTTTGCTAAAGTTTTTGTTTTAACGCCGTTGTACAAAAAGGTGAAAGTCAAAAATATATCTTTTTACAATTTAGTCTGCGTAAAAAGTAAAATACTCGCTTACCTTATAGCGACGGTATTGACAAAAAAACAGTCCCCTCGGTTAAAAAAAAACAAAATTTGTGTTAATTTTGATAAGGAAAAATATCACGAGAAAGACTGGTATCCTACTACATATGCATGCAGGATAAGTTACAATAAATATAATATTTTTATAACAAATAACTATAATTTAATTTTCATGCTTAATACAGTTACTGTTGCCTTTTTACAGAATTAAAAATCATAGAATGCTGAATATGTACCAAAACACGTCACAACAACAAAAAACAATATATAATTAGGAACTTAAACGAGCGTCTACAAATCAAAAAACGCAACAACATTGTGCATATATTTAAAACCAAATCTATAAACCGCAAGTATACCGTGTGCAAACAATACATACAAAGCAGCACTGGAACTGCAAAAGTGTATTTTTTTGGTTTTTTTTTACAGTTTAAGCAACATACTATAAATGGATGATACTATTATTACAGGGTGAGTGCTGAATATGCCTATACTGTTCTGTATGCCTTCTTACCTATATTTGTTGTGTTTTAAAATTAATTTTTTTTTCCTTTAAAAACTAAAAAAAAAATCTGCGTGCACCACTAAATTATTACAATCCTATATTGAAAAAACTATTGAAAAAGCTATGAGAAACGTACTTAGCTTTGTCAAGTACACGAACTTACACTGTCCTAATTTTGATTCTACGTATATGCTTTTTTTTTGCGCAATGCTGGTTGTTTTGTACTATATTTCAGCATTTATATTGCATGCCTGCATACAGTTTACACGCGAATATATTAAAATCAAGAGAAGCTGTGTTCCGGTTTTTTTTGCATGGAAGCCCATATATGCAAAGCCCCTTGGCCAGATCCTAGGGCGCTTATGCGTAGGTCTGCTATAAATGCACATTTTTTTTGAAATCGGGGTTACTTTGTCTGTAGCGGTGCATTTCTTTATATTCTTACTTATATAGAGATCTTGTATCCTTGTAGTATTACATTTTATTAAGGAACAAGATCATACGCTTAAAGCTAGGTTTTAAAAAAAGTACTTTAATAGTTCTTTTAATATTTATAGTCGAGATGACGCATACTGGATTTGCTTTGACTATAATGTTGTATTTTTTTGTTTGCAAAAACATGCCATAAAATCTTTCTTATCTTTATAAAATAGAACGGGTGTTGTTAAATACAAACAAAGGTGCAGCTCTACAGTTTAAATTACACGTTTTTCTGGTTATAACGTTAAGGTATTCTTTTATCTGCTTTTTGGGGTTTTCTACTATTATTTTTTCTGCGTCATTCTCAATATTGTAAATCCCTGTCCTCTTAAATTTTTCCTTTTATATCACAATCATCTTAGACGATTCTGCATATCCTTTAATTTATCAAGTACTTATTTAAAAGACGTATTGTGCAAATTTATATTTTTTTAAAAAACTTAAATATTGCTCTTTCCTATTATCTAGATTATGATGCACTTGTACTAATAATCAATCAAAAGCCTTACCCGTTTTAGCATATATACAGATAACTTTTTTTTTTTTTTCAATAACCCTTCTTTCTTGATATTTCCTAATGTGATTACGAAGTTGTTCGCAGTTGAAACATGATTTTTTTATTACTTATTTTTTCCGTTCAAAAAAAATATGAAATAATTGTCTCTTTTCTTGCAATATTTACAGTATTTTCGTCTTTTGATGCTGTACTCAAGCTAGGTTTTGTATATTTGCTTTTGTTCACTTAAATATTGTCGAAAACTTTCGTCCTATAACCACGTTCTAAAATTTTTTACACATTACATTGCGATTTAAACAAGCTAATTTCCAAAAAACGCAATCGTCTATATGTTGCATAGCCCATGAAAGTCCCAAGTTACTTGTAAAGTACTTAGGACTTTCACACTTTTTTTACGTACAAAATCTCAAATATTTCCAATAAAACCTTCCATCGTCGTTTTGATATGTCTTTATTTTTTTAAAAATTTGGTTTGCGCAGTTTTCGTATTTATTTCTTATAGATTCGGCAAAACTGTCATGTATCAAGTCACTTTTTTTTGCTTTTAGTGTTTCTTATTACAGACCTCGATGAGTTATTACATATTTATATTGGCTTTTGCGGTTATCGGCATGTCCAAAAACCATTTTTTTTTCTTTTTATTCGCAAAAAAACTGAGCAATAAAATACATGTTTTTTGTTAATGTTGCTTTTCCCAATTTTTTTGACTTGCCTGAGGCATAAGAAAAAAAAACAAGTTTTTTTGCATATTTTTTAAACTTGTATTGTTGATTTTGCACCGTCTGTCGAATGTACACTAGTTTGAAATAAGGAATTAGAGTAACATGGTTTCTTGCCACTGGAATAAAAGATAAATATTTATTTAAATGTTTGTTTTTTTTTTGCATAATGATTTATTTTATAATGTCTTAACCACAAGAGTCAAAATAGACTTTACATTCATTTTTTTATATTAATTTCGTCAAATTATACGTGCTTTACATTTTTGAAGACACAAACTCTAGATCACGCAAAGTTACAGTGTTTGGGCATGCCAAATTTTGCTACAAAAAGCACTCAAATGCATTTACTGTTATTTATAAAGGTTATGCATGCAAAACATAATAATATTCTTTTTTTAATATAAAAGGGAACCACTTGCGTTTTTTTTTTGGGTGTATGTTTTTTTCTTATGTTGGTAGTATCGCATTAAAATTTTTTTATACGTTTCTTTATAACATTACTTTGCAAAAACTACTAATTTATCGTTTTGCAGCTTATTATTCGTTTTAAATTTTTCTCGTATAGTAATAGTTTTATTACATGATAAAAAAACATTGGCAAATATAACGTAAAGAAAAAGACTTGCCATGCATGCATCTGCTGAGAATACAAAGACCTTTTTGGGGCATTATTTACAGACACTTTTAGTAAATCTAATCTTTATTGAATTTTTCAAAATACATTAAACGACAACAAGACAAAAACCTAACACTAAATTGCTCCTACAATCGTTTGTCAGATCTTAATTCAATTACTCTAGTTCATAAAAAGTCATAGAAATAGTTTCTAAAAAATAAAAAAAAACACTTGCATATGTGTAAATAAGATCTCTTTTGTATATTTTGTTTTTTAACCACTCACGTACCATTTACACACGCTTCAAAAGGCGGGTACTGGCACAGAATAAGTTTTTTTTTTACAAAAAAAGTAGTATGGTATAGGGAGACTCTTTTGTTAAGCAGAACACAACTATTTATATAATAAAAAACATTACAATCCGTTTTCTGAAAAAAAAACCATAATTTATTTTATTATGCCGTATAAAATACCAAAAGTTAGCTGTTTGCTGTATAGCCTATACTCAGCAGCACAGTCTAATATATTACAAACAAAAATAACGAATCATTCTTCATATCCTGGAAAATCTTTTTACAATGGTAATGTTGCTGTAAGAATTTCGGGTATTCATGTTTACATACAGGTGAAAATGCACAGCGAAATACGGCTTTAACCAGTAGTCAGGCTAAATTTCCATTTTTGTCGACAGAAAATGTAAAGTTGATTTGTTGCCTGGGCTTTGCAGATCTTAGATATAGATAGAGTTTAACATATAAAAGCGCAAGATGACACGTATACATTAGGTTATTTTGCTGTTAACCAGTACACACTATGCATAACAATGCAACTTGTGTACAAGCAGCTTTATTGTCGTTTTTAGACTCTGCTTTGCGTACATGCAATACTTTACATATAATCATCTTGTGATTAAATAATATAAAAAACACTTTAATCGCAAGTTTTGGTTTTAAATTACAAGTGCAGGCCTGAAGATTAAAAAGAGTATGCAAAGCGTCACTAAAACTGCATTTTACTACGATTCTTGTACTACAATATTGAAACAATAGTCAGCAGAATCGTTGAATCTGCATGTGTGAACGTGTAAAACATTACAAACACCGATATCCATACGTTATGTGCACAGTTGTCTACTGTAGATACAGGAAATCGTTTTTTTTTGTTGAGTCAAGTCTGTATCAAATATAACAGCAAAAAATAATTATCTAAGATTTACACAGCAATGCACAATATTCTAATAACTTTAATTAGTTCTTGTTGCAATAATACATACAATGTTGACAAATTTAAAAATGCTACCCAATATGACAGAAAGTACATTGAAATCATATATAAAAATATGCGTAATTTTGCAAATTCATTGCAGCCTAAAATGGATGCCTGTATTTATGGCATAGCAAATATTTGTTTAATAGTGGAAAAAGATTCAGAAATTTCGGAGTTTTAATACAAAAAAGCAAAGCACACACGAACCTAACAAAGTACAACTTAATTATGTCAACCGTAGACAGAATATATCATCGCATGATATTCGACCCGCTTGTTAGTAAAAAACATTGTAAATATATTAAGCATTATTTTTTGTTAGCTATTAACAACAAAAGACATCTGATTTACAGCCAAACAACCTTAAGAATTCAGCAGTCAGCGTAACTGGAAAAAAATGTATATTTTTTACTTACGCAGATGCAATAAAAAACCTCGTATGTCAGAACAACATAGGGTGATAATAATATTTGCTTATTTATACGATGCTAAAAAACAAAAAACAATATTCAAAAAATTCACACATACGTAAAATATTCGTATCCTGCTAAATAGGCCAAAAAAACGCATCAATTTTACGTGTAAAAAATATAATTTAAATATCTTTTTATTTAGTTTGTGGTCTTTAAAAACTGTTTTTCGTAAAAAATTAAGATAATCATTATCTGAAGACTATATTGCATGGTAAAAGGTAAAAAAAGGACTTCTTATTTTGGTATCGTTGTTTTTTTATATTTTTCTTAATGTTTTTTGTATAAAATGTCTTTGATTTTTAGTAAGTAGTGTTTACAATCCTAAAATTGTTAAGCATATCTTACGTGCGTATATATATCTTGAATTTCTAATAATTAAAGCAAAAAATTTTATCCTATACGAGTTTTATTAAGCTGTCTGCCTGTAAATGTCGTCAATGTCTAGTAATATATTTATGTTGTAAAGGCAAAACTCGCCTCTTTGCTGTTACATCTAAAAAAATGCAACATATTATAGTAAAATACAAGACTCAAGTGATTTGCACTAATTAAAATACTGTACGAAAAAACTCGTACTAAAATATATACGATTTAATTGTATTTTAAATACCATTTTAATACAGATAATAAGTATTAGTACTTAAAAATTAGGCGTTAAAAAATAAGTTTACAGCTTTTTTTTTGAGCGCAAGATTACTTACTTACTGTCGGTACTGGAGTTTTCAGAGTATTTTTTAAGCAGTTACGAACGTATTTCAAACTTTATGAACAAAACTTATAATGATGTTTTTGTTTCCCATATTTAATAATTTGTTTCGTATGCTAAAATTTTGCTAAAAGCTTTATTGCATACCAAATTTTACCTATAGAAAAACATTTCTAACTGCAACGAGACAATTAAAAAATCAGCATGCAAATTTTATCAAGAAAAAAAGGGTAGTGTCGATAAAAACATTTTTCATGGGCATTTTCAATGCAAATCGATAATTGACTAAAAAACGCAGCCTAAAACTTTGCATACCCGAATAAAAAATACCTCCAATTTCGTAAGAAAAGTAAAAAAAAACATAACATTAAACAATAATAAAACAAAGGCCTCAAGTCTTTTTTTTGAAAAGGCTTAAATAATAGCAAAATGTTGTAACTTCTACAAAAAATATATGTGCATATAATTAGAACAAAGTTTCATGATACATGTAAACGTTTACACCTTGTTTTTTATATAAAATATATGTTTGATCTCAACATGAAAACGAAAGATTTTAGTAAATCCTAAAACATGTTACTTTTTATTGCCGCCTTTTTTTTATAAAACAATTTTAATTTTATAAATTAACTAGATGTTGCCTTTTTTCGAATCTTTAAGAGAGACCACCAGGTGTAAAACAATAATTTTAAGCATAAAAATAATGGTGCCTATCCATTAGTTTTTTTAAAGACAGTTTAAGGGCTTATACGTTTGCAGATTATATTGCAAATCAGGTTTCAATAATATATAATTTGCAAGCAAATCCATATAAAAGAGCTTTTTTGTAAACAAAAATAGGATATGTATAGACTAAGTTTTAAAACAAGCTTAAATTATCCATAATTCTAGATTCAAGGGACATAGCTAGTAAAAAAATGTACTTCAAACAATGCATGGATAAATATAAAACCTCATTGCAATTCTTCGTTACATATGGTAGTTTGAATATGCACCGTTTTTTACAAAAATAAATTAAAACACTGGATTGTTTTTCTATGTACTATTTCTAGCATTTGCAACTCTTTATATACAATTAGCATAAGTATGAAATTGTTTATTTTATTACAGATCGAAAATTACAAACTTATACTTAAAAGGAGTAAGGATGCGATGCGATATTACGCTGATGTATACTTTTTCAATACTTATACTTGGTTTTGTCTATGGACCGCTTCACAAGATGTAGTACTATATGTAAACATAAGTTTTTTTTTATATTTTTAAAGCCATTATACAGATAATGCTAGAATTATTTCTGATAAAATTATGATATGTCTTGAAAAGATTTGTGCGTACTTCAATACTTTTTATGTAAGAAAATATTCTTTGACTTTCTAAAATATCCTTTACAAGGGACAGTTATGAAATAACGAAATACAAATGTTACAAATTTGTCTTAGGAATCTTGTTACATTAACAGCAAACAGAAGTTCACCAACGTCTGTAAGATCTGTTTATCTTGCTTGTAATAAAAAAAGCCTTTTCTATTTCCTTTTTCACTAAACAAAAACATAAAATATAAACAAAAATATAGACAGGGAAATACAAACTAGACTTCAGAATAAAATTACTGTTAACAAAAGGTAACTGCAATTAAAAAACAACAAATACAGTTGTAAGCCTCTTTTTCTGTTGGTTTTTTACATCTCCCTGATTGCAAACATATTTGTTTTTTGTTTTTTTTTACCGTCTCCACAGTTTCATTCATATGTTAAAAATACAAGTCGTTCAGATTTTCTATTTTGCGCAATTTTGCCAGTATAATTTTTGTTGCATGATTTACAATATTTTAAATTAAAAACCATATGCATATTTTTCACTCCAACTGTATGTTTTTCTCTATTTCTTTATTACATTAACGCAGAAATCTCATGTTGTGAATGCCGATTTTTTTCATTGTGCAATTGTATAGCGTATGTTTTTTATATGTGTCAGATATTTGTAGGAATTATTAGAAAAAATGAGCTTTAAACGCGCTTTTGTATGTCATTATAGCTTGCATTAATACTACGTTTTTTCTTTTTGTACTTTTATTGCAATTTTAAAAAGCAAACTAGTCTAAAATGTATGAACTTGTTACTAAATAAGCAGAAGCATATAATATAGCTGATTTAAAACAAAACACGTTGGTTCATTTTACAAAAAATGCGTAAAAATGCAAAAAAAAAACATAGATTACGTCCATGCGCTGTAAGCAAAAAATACATATAGAAAAAAAAAGCCAAAAAAAATTTTAAAAAAAAATTAAATAAAAAAACGCGGAGAAACAGAAAACGTTACATACGTGTAACCACAATTGTGTTACAAGCATTTTTAAAAATACAAAATATTGTTTACGAGCCGGTTTAATATGCACCGTATGGCATTTTGCGTCCAGATAATATTTTCACGACCCTTGTTTTTTTACCCAAAAATGCTCTTGGCCGATCTATTTACATTTTCTGCTATATTACTTTTATGACTGTTTTCTTTTGCACCGTTCTCTCAGTCATGAAGGCTAAATAATTGTTGCATCTTTGCCATCACTAAAATACTCTACCACCTGTCTTTACCCCATAACACACTCTGTATATATTTTAAAGCCGGTGTGCAATTTAAACGTTATCCTTGTTTATACTTTTTTAATTTGTTTTTTCTAATATTTTTTTTCAAAGCTTTTTTTTGCTTTCATTTTTTTTTGGTATTAAGTTAAAAATGTATTTTTGTTTATATTATTTGAATGTGTTCAAAAATGTACTTTTTCGGCTTTTTCAATGTTTTTGGCCACAAAAAAGGGATTGCAATCCTGGGATCCTGGGATCACGGAATTTTAGAGAAAAAAGACCAACATACTTATCCCATGAAATAAGTCGAGCTTTAAAATCCCTATATTTGTATGTATAGTTTATTACTTTTTTTAATAGTTACATTTGTTAAAAAAACTTGTTATTAACGGTTGCTATCGTATAAACTAGAAACTGTGGATAAATAAGTTATATTTATATATACAAGTATTGCCAGATAAAACAGTTTTAGAGGATTGACGCAACAGCTATAGTGTTTGTATACGAGCAAGTTTATAGATGTTATATATAACCTAAAAATTACAAAAACATTAAGAATTAAAACTTTGTCAAATTCTAACTTAAAAAATGCGACATAGGACAAATTTCTATAATTGTAACTTTGTAATTTTTGCTATTTTTTATAGTATTCTTGTGGGCATATAGCAAATAAAGGTGGATTTTATTTTGTCTAAAACCGTTAAAATTGTTGAGAAAATTTTTAAACTTCATTAAGCACTCATACTGATCTTATGTGTGCAAAAACATTTTACATGTAGGTACCATGCAATTCTAATTCTATTGTGTTTGGCTTTTTATAATTCAAGACACAGTATTGTAACTGCAAGTGCATAAAAGCTCCTCTATTGCGCTTTTACACTACTACGGTAGAATTTAAACTACTTAGTTGTAAAATGTCTTTGTTTTGTCTGAATTGTTAGCAAATGCTGTGTACTGTAAGAAAATTATTTTATCTAAGAATTTTGCCTTTCTGCTTTGTCTTATTCGTAATTGCGTATATTTTAAGTTAAAACATGAAAAAGTATATATGTACCTTAAGCTTTAAATGCAACTTTTCTAACGCTTTTTATTCTTTGTAAGTTTTCAATTTTAGAAAATCGCTTTGCACACATTTTTTTAATTTTAAACTAGACGTTTTAAAGGACACCATCAATGATTCTAAAGAGGCCAAGAAGTATGTAAGAATTATATTTTTATCCTACTTAAAACATATTTATGTATATAACTGACATAGTTTACCTGCAGATAACGCTTTGTACTTCAGATTTAAATTAAAAGGAAATGAAAAAACACAAAAAAAGCTTTTTAAAGGGTTCATATACGTGGATTAAATCTTCGGCATTTTTGCGACGCTAATGCCATATTTTTCAGCCTGACCAAAATGTAGGGGCTACAAAAAAAAAAGATAAATAGTGATTTTTTTTGATAAATAGTGATTTTTCTAACAAAAATTGTTAAGTGACGAACTCTCTGCACAAGGTTGCATACCACCTACACAAAGTTGACTTTTCCGGTAGTCTGATAAATAAAATCTAGTTTCACTCAATATTGCTGCATATGTTTTTTCCATGCGATAAAACTCTATAAAAAAGCAAATGCACAATGTTAAAAGCGAAATTTATAAATTATAAAAAAATAAATATTATATGCTGTTCTTTTTCTTAAAAGCAAGCAGTTAATATAGAAACTAGTATAAGATGTAGTAAAATAAAACCCACTTGTTACTAAACAACAATATGTGACAAAACGATATTGCGATATGAATATTGATACGTTTTTTATTAAAAGTTATTTAACCCTTTTATTGATTTTGTAAAATTTTAGTTTTCCGAAAATATAAGGGTCAAATAAATCAAGAACCAGTAAAATGTAAAAATATTAAAATGTAGCTTTTTCATAAAAAGAAGAGCAGTGCAAAATAGCTAAACTCTGAATTTTTCAACAAAAATAAAAAATTACAAGTTATTAACATAGAAGTAACAAAATCAAATAAAAATCTAATTATGTTGTTAATTTTGGATATTCTAAGTTCAAATTAAGTATTTTCCGCGATTTTTACAATATAACATTTTTACCGTGTCAGTGTCAGGAGCGTAGCTAGGGGGATGGGGGAGAAGGTAACCTCGCTTCAAAAAAGTTTTGCGTTATTACTACGGGACAAGAGAGATGGGTATTTTTGGGTGCATTTGCTTATGTGAAAATAAAATTTAATTTTTAAAAATTTAAAACGCAATTTCTACAAAAATGCATAATAAACATATTTATAATTTAAAAATATGTTTTACAGCCTTTTTTGAAAAAAAAAACAGACTACCCCTCCTTCTAAAAAGCCTGAATACGCCTCTGGTCAGAGTACAATATTATAGATAAATACAATTGCAATAATGTCTAGGTCATACTTATATAAAATAAATACTAAATCTAATTACATTGTAATTTCTTAGCAAAAATATAACAGTTTAACTCCTTAACATAATTCAAAAAAAAAGTTTCTATTAGCAAATTATCAATGTCTCAATCCTAATAAAAATATGTAATTTTATTTAAAAAAACTTTCCACATGGAAATTGTTCTTGTCAAAATCAATAAAGTATTTATTTTAAACTACAAAAGCTGAGATGTTGAATATGATATGGTAATATAGTTTGATATTTTTTTTTGCTAAAAAGGTAAGATATGGAAAACATTAATTTTTATTAATGATAATCGTAAATTTTTGCCCCTAAAATATTGTTCTGTCGCAGTAGCGTGCCCAGGAATTTTTAAACCAGGGGGTAGTCAGTGTTTTTTGTAAAAGTTAGGCTTTGAAACCTTGTTTTCATTGTTTTAAAGTTCATATTTTTTTTTGAAAAAATTTGTATTTATAATTTTTTTGTTTTGGATTCTTAAAATAAAAAAACTCTGCACAAAAAAAGACTCCCCCCCCCCATAAATTCAGGCGTAAAAATTTTCTGATGGGGGATGGGTACACCCCCCCCCCCGCTACCCCCCCCCCTCGGTACGCGCCTGTTCTGTCGTATAAGTTTAAAATGCAATACATTTAATGTTTTGGATAATTTTATTGGTTGTTTATTTTCAAAAAAAATAAGAAATTTTACATAAGATACATACATCTTAAAAGATGTAATTGAAATTTGCATTTTAAGTAAAACTTATAGAAGTTATCTATAATTTGATATTAATTAAAGTCTAACTTTAGAATATCCTTTAAATTCTTTGCCATCCCATAGTATTTATTATAAGAAATGGGCCCAAAAAATCATATTATAACTAAAGTTATTTTTAATAGAATAGAGCACAAATATTTTTTTGGTTTTTGTGTTATACTAAATAGAACATATCCTTAAAATATAAATTTACTATTTTTCGATGTTAATATGCAATTATTACAAAACAGACAGCCTTGTATCATGTCAGCATAAATATGGCAAAAATAAGCGTATAATATTTTTCTATACCCCATGATAAAGGGCAGCCTAACTTTTTTTACCTGATTTTATGCCAAACAGCGTTACAAAAATATTTGTTATATTTAAAGTTATTCGTGCAAAATTATTTTAAAGGCTATTTAATCCGGTTATCAGATCAGTGCCAATAAAAAAGGTTCGCATAATTTTTTATGGCCAAATAGACTTATGAATGCAATATTGTTTTAATTTATTTATAGTTTTCTGACTTAGAGATTATATTTAGATAGCATCTTTATAAAAGATGTTTAAAATTTTTATAATTGTTGAAATAACCCAATAATGCAGTTAAATATTGTTATTTATTTCGATACTTTTGTTTTTCTTTGTACCGTATACTGTTTAACACATATTAGTATATTTTTTTGCATATAATATTTTTTCCATTTCTATTTTAATGGTCTAAGAACAATTTTTCTATATATCAATAATGTAATATTTTAGAAGTAAAGAAAAATCATTTCAGCCTTTATTACCACAACATAAACCCATACAACAAGAAAGAATAAAATGAAAAATAGTTTCTAC
>JAQFYM010003503.1:0-18440 GCA_034694785.1 Agrenia bidenticulata | reverse complement strand
GCTTTCGGTGATTCACTGAAATTTCCTAAAAAGGAAATTTTTTATTCCTATATTTTTCTTTGCTTTATATGCAATCTCCAGTTATAATAGTGGGGTTCTGGGCCAGCGATGGTGGCCGTAAGCCCAAGAATAATGAATGACCGTTGTAAACGGTACTTATCTATTAAAAAATACATATCTTATATAGGTCGTTATCGGTTATCGAAACCTTATCTTAATATCATTTCTTGAAAGATTTAATAGTGTATCTTTTCCTATCCATCTGAAACTCCTTTCAGCATTAATAATAAAATAATGTTGTATCTAAGACTTGTACCCATGTACAATGTTTTGAATGATGGACCTCTAACCATTGAGCCAAACAGGCATGTTAAGTAATAAATGGTTGTATTGTATTGTTTTGTGCATAATTGTAATACATATTGAAGTTTAGAGGCAATGATGCCTCAACATCTATGTTGAAAAATCCTATGTTTGGTATTTTTTTACAAGAAAACACCATGAAATAGTAGAATGCCAGCTTAAAGGCTGTGCACGATTTTAAAGTATAAAGATTTAAGCACATCTAGCATATATAATAATCATTTACGAATGCAACACAAAATACAAATACCCGAGGCCTTTGCATTATCTGTAAAAAAAAGCAGCAATCCAACAAAACCAATGGCAAATATGAAGAATTCACATCAAAGATAAGCCATCCCGGAAAACTTGCCAAGTGCGCCGCATTTGACGGGTTTAGCTTTCGTCAAAAAATATCATAAACTGCAATACAAGAATATGCTGCAAGTATGATACACACATTTCCAAAAAGTAGCAACACAATAAGAATACACATAATAAATTTCTACAACATAAAAAAAGTAGAATTAAAGAAATTAGCAAATGCCATTTTACTATCATGGGAAAGTTTCAATATATGTGTTGAGAGTAGATGGATAACACATCCAAAAGATTTTTAAATATACATGTTGGATCTTATTTACATTTTTTGAGTTCGGAATTATTGAAATCTATGGTAAGGCAAATGCAGATAAAATTTATAGGCGGGCGCTTATTTTTAGATAATTTTGGTATTGATATACAAAACAATGTATGCGCGCTACAGAACGACGGAGCGTGCTTCATAAAAAAATACGGAAGAGATACGCGTATTGGTATGAAGCTCTGTCTCAATCATGGACTACATCTAGCAATTATAGATACTTTTTATTTTAAATTCTCAAACTATATTAATAACGAAAAAGAAGACTCTTCCTCTGACAGCTATAAAAATAGTGATATAATTAAAGATGAAATATGTTTAGAAAAAAGAAAAATTATCAAGTTGTAATAATGGAAGAATCCAATTTACCCCTTACTAATGCAATTCAAGATCTTCTGAAAAGAACCAAAAGAAATATAAAGTTTATAAATAAGTCTGCAAAAAACAAAGAAAAATTATAAAATTACACTGTTGAAGAAGAGAAGAAAAAACTTTGACTATTTTTGGATATTCTAACTAGATGGAATTTACTAATTCAATGCTAGTTAGATTTACGAAACTTGAATCTCCAGCAAGAAAATGTTTTTAGAAAGATGAACTATAAAATCTTACTCCACTTTAAATCGAACATTAGCGAGACCTTGTGAAGATTTTGCAGCCATTAGAAATCGATGTTTTACGGTTATGTGCTGAAAAAATTAATATTCTTGTCGGTGTAAGCCATTTATGCATACAAAATTAATACATTACAACATATTAGGCCTAAATAGCTGCTGATATGCAACAAAACCTATTGAAGAGGTATTTAGAGCGACGAAATAAGGTAATTATATATCTGAAAGTTTTAGATATCGCTCATCTCATGTTTCAAACATAGTTGCATACAGCACTAAAAAAAAATTCCAGCGTTTGCAAAAAAACCAATTACGCGGCTTTACCCTTTTGACAATTCTGCTCATGATGCAAAGAATCAATTACCAAAAGCTGAGCATAAATCAGCCAACGATTATATTTACGCGACGTTGGCATCCTTTACATCACCAATTCATCTATTATATATCACTGATGATTTTTTTTAAATTTTTAAATGTGGAAAGAAACAATGGAATATTATCAGAATCTATGAAAAGAAATCTTAATTGCTTAATGTCATTTTTTCCTTTATCTACGTGATCCATAAGAGTATTATTTGTAGCAGGTAATTTTCAAACAAAGCTCAGAACAAAATTAGGAACATAACCATGCAGGCATTATTTTTTTAGAAATATTTACTATATTAACAAGCCTAACTAAACAAAAAAATATAAATAAACTGCTTTTAAAAGATTCACGACATTTATATAAAGGCAAGTCGATGTCTTTTATATAAAAAACAGAAATTACGCATTTACAATATATAAAATTTTTAAAACGAATATTATTCGGTATTCGGTATTTTTTTTCTTTTGGATATTTGGTATGCGTTTTTAGCAAAGATATGGCCTTAGTGCACACCCTAGTCACGATAATAACACATATTCACGGTTTTGGCGCGCGACATTCATCTGCATTTTTGTAGGCAAAGTTACTCTTGGGGGGCAAAGTGTCTCTTAGATGTAAGTGCTTGACTTACCTTATGCATTCGGAGAAAACAGCTTTAACCCGGTTTAACAAGACTGTCGTACAGGCACCAAAACGATTTAGCAAGATATTTTTAAAGCATCTATACGCAAGTGTTGCTAATCGCCGGCGTTTCATAGCTTATGACACAGCAATAGGTCTGCAGGGTTACTTTTAGATTTCGGTAACGTAGTTACAGTACCATAATATAAAGTGTTTGCACAAAAAAGTAATAATATCGTTAAGTTTAGTTAAACTTAAAAGATCTTACGAGTTCTGGCGTTTCTCTAAGTATATGACCGTCCTATTAAGACTAAGTATTTACAAAAAAGAACCAGTTTTTTTTTTTACAATTTTATGATTACCAAAAAATGAACAAAAAGAGTGTAAAAGTTTGCATTTCTTGAAAGTCAGAACCCCCCTGTACTACCAAAAAAAAATGAAAAAGGAGTCGAACTTCCCTTTCCAACACTTAAACCCTACAGGATTGCGTCTCTGGATACCACCGCTAAATTCATAATGTTGTTTTTACTGAGATCTACTATAAATGGCACATTTTTTTGTACCGAAAATTCAAAAAATTAAGCCTTATACAGCTGTATATCACGACAGGCAAAAAATGTCAGAGGGGGGCTTAAACCTCTACAAAAAATTCCAAAAATCCAGGGGGGGCTCGAGCCCCCTAAAACCCCCCTGGACAATACCCTTGTGCATAGCATCAATTCTAGTTGTAATGATTGCTGTAGCGACAAACAACAGCCCTCCGCAGAAAACATTTTTTTACTTGATTACCTATAGCGGAAATATTATCTTGGGAAATGTACTTTAATTACAATTTACGAAGAACACGAGAATGAACTAAAGTTCTTCTCAAAAGATATAAGTAGATATCAACTGAAAAAATATACATACTTTTCTATAAAATTTTCGTCCTCGTAAAAATAAGTTCTTCCAAAAATACCTACTTGCAACCATTTTGTTGTTATTTTAGGTTTTTTGATACTTTTTTAAAAGTTTCTAAATTATAAATGCAATAATGGAAATATAAAATGTAAACAAAACAGCTTTTTTAATTTTCTATGACAGAGAAACAATTTTAGATTGTATTTAGGCCGCTGTAGTGAAGATTTTTTGTTCTCTGCACTCATATAAAATTTAAAAGAAGAAAAAAGTTTTTTTTTGCAAACACTATAAAGACCTGTAAAATCACTAACTAGATAAAGTTCAGACTCCTTCTTTTTGCTTACAAAAATACATTTTTTTCTGACTTTTTTTAACACCAAGAATTTACCAAAATTAACAAAAAGATCAAAATTATAAAGTGCTGATAAAAAAAAATTTATTTCATGGTCAATGTATACATAGAAGGTTTTTGGAATCCTTTTTTTATACATGCATAATTATTGCCAGGAAAAGTATTATATTTGTAACACTATTTTTTAGTAGTAAAGAGTAGTCTTAAGCGACCTCGAAAAAAAAAGCTCAAATAAAACCCTAAACTATGCTGCAACCATGCAAAGGTTACATTGCTTGCGCATAAAATTTTAAAAACAGTAAAATAAACGTTGATGCAACTTGTCACGGACGTCATTAACGGCAAATTTTAAAAAAAGTCAAGTTTTAAAATAGTTATAAAATATAACAAAATTTAAAACACTATATATTTTCGCCTATAAATACGAAGACCCTTATTTATTAAACTAAAATAATATAAATACTTTTTTTTAACTAAAAAAGATACATAATATACCATTTAAAAAATATCTGAGCGTTTTTTCAATTTCTTTGAGACATTGTGAACACTGTATTAGAATAATATAAACCAAATGAGACTTTTTCCAATTCATTAAAGCTTTTTTCCAAACCGCATTGACATCTTCCGAACCCCTCTAACACGTATATCAATCGCTATGAGACATGTAAAACTTCAAAACGGAAATTTCTACACCAAATAAGACAATTTACATTTGTTTTGCGACGTTTTCCGAACCCTTTGAGACGGGTTTTTGTATGTTTTTAATAAATAAAAACAAACCTCTAAATTGAAAAATCGCAAAATAATGTAAATCTCTAGTCTTTTTATCAGCTTTTGTACTTGCTTAGCAGTAAATATAAAAGGTAATATTTTAAGGATCGTAGATGCATTTGCATTTTTTACAAATACGTATATTATTAATTTTTTCAGTTATTCTGGTACTTAATTTTAGTTTCCAAGGTATATACTGGGCTTATAACCCAAAAATCAAAAAAAAAAGTAATTGGTACATTTGTAAGTTGCCTATTATGTTCGCATTTGATGTAATTATATAAATATATGAAGTGTGAATACACACTACATGGCTACTTTGCCCTCCAAGAGATTATATAAATTACCAGTATGTATGCATTTTTTGCCATTCCATATATTTTCCATCAACAATAACGACCCGTTCGTTATTACTACTACCCGCTGACTACAATTCCGGTAATTAAGTTTTTGGGCGCTAGTATGAGTAGCATAGGAGACTTAACTTGCATTGACGCAGAGTTTTAGACTACTTAGCCATTGCTCGTCATAGAACAAAAATACATTATTTTAATAAAAAACGTAGTCAATAGTACAAAAAACTAGAGTTTTATTATAAAGTGTACTAAAATATTTTTTTTTTACTTCATTTTTATTGAAACAACAAAAAAAGTCTATTTTTGGTATTTAGAGACAGGTAAATTACATAGAAATCATTTTAGTTTTTTTTGCATTTAAAAGTATTATTTGTCAAACGTAAAAACGTCATTTTATATTTTTTTATAGTTAGCAAGTTAAAAACACGTATTATAACCATAGCCAAACAAGATAAAAACATTACAACGCATATTGTAAATTGTATTTAAAGCATTTCTTCGTGAAAAAAGTGCTGACAGTGCCAAACACGAAAAACCCAAAAGATCTATATTTAGCCATTGAATCAAGTTTCAGCTGAAAAAAAAGCTTGAAGGTCGCTGCACAACTTATAAATTACATTCACGATCCTTATAATTTACAAAATTGCGCCTTCAATAATTAATTCGCGCAAGCTGCGTTCAGTTTTGTTTTTTTGGGGCCCTTTACATTTGAAAATAGTCTAAAAATGCTGGTATTAACCTTTTAAACAACAAATATATCTAGATTGAGAATATATGAATTTACAGAGATAACAAATATGGTGTAAGTTGTTCCTGATTACACGTCTTAGATTTCAGTTTGGTTGTAAACTTTTGCATTGTCTATAAATACAAGTAATTTACACATATCATTTCTATTTGTCAAAACTGTTGTTAACTCCAGTATATATAAAGTAATTTTTGCTGCATTTACTTAAAATCCCAAACAACTCAAAAATAATGGAATGTAATTCTGCTCATAGCTAAATTAGTATACATTTCTGCCGTTGATTGAGGACTGAACAACCAGGGCCTTTTTCTATTACAAAACGCGTTTGGAACTAACACTAATGCAAATTACACTGTTTTTTTAGAAATATAAATGTATTATCATTACAGACTAGACGCGTTATCAAATAACCATATTGGACATTTTATATGTTTCGCGATCTTTGCCGTGTCATATAGCAATCTGGTTCTCTTCTTACACGCGTCAAAGTAATTTTTAGTTTTCGCAAGGCCGGTTTTAACTAATGATTTTGCATGCCAAACCCTTGTTCTGTTAATCGTGCTTATGGTAGTTATAATGTTTTTGCAGGATTGTTTTAGACGCAGTCTTTTGTTTTTCTTTTAACAGTTTCAGTACATATAATGCCACGTGCACTGACACAATTATTTTGCACTTATGCAGCTGTATTGAAATATCGTTTTTTTGTTCTTAAACTGCTGTAATGAATCCGGCTGACGTAGCTGCAGCTGTAATTTGCATCGTTTGTTTAAGTCTTTGTTTTTTTAATATATTCTTTTTACATTTCTCAATAGCTCGATGTGCTGGTCCCACAACAATTGTTGTATTAGCAACAACTTTAGAATCTAAGACTGCTGTTTTTTCTAACACGGCATTATTAGTTGCAACATCTGTATGTGGTTCAATTTTATTTTTTAACTGATTGTTGCCAATTTCCAGGCCTGTAAACTATTTTTGTATTATTTAAAGAAATATCTGGTAAAATCAGGTATAGAAAGTGTACTTTACTATTAAAAAAAAGAATCATACTTGAAGTGATATAAAGCCGGTGCAAAAAAGTAAGAAACTGTCTCAATAAGTTATAAACGTCTTATAGGGTATAAAAATGTTTCAGACGGTTGGAGGTATGTTTCGAATGGTTTCAACAACATAGCAAATGTGTAGAAACAAGTCTTATTTTCATTGGAAAACGTCGTAAATGGTTTGTAAATTGTCTCATTTTGTTCGGAAAACGTCTTAATTAGTGGAAAACGTCTCGAATGAAATGTAAAGGTTTTAGATAATCTGAAAATCGTGTTTATACTTACATAAAACATCATACATAATCAATTTTGTTGACTTATAATTATACAACATAATTTAAATGTAAATTATATATTTTTTGTGCATTTAAAATCGCAATTCTAGACAATTTTTGTTTTTGTTTTTTATGCAAAAGTATTAAGGTTTGTATTTTTGCACAATTATGAGTATTTTTAATTTGTGCACAAAGTGTGGGTTATTAAATTGAAGGCAAAATTAAAAATATTTTGTATATTATACAAAAATGGTGATCTCAAAAAATTTCAAATGTACAAATGCAAGCTATTATTGTACCAAAAACTATCGGTGTACTACTTTTTTAACTTTTAAGTTCGTATTTTTTGCATTTTAGAAGTGTCTTTTATTCAATAATCACCATTTTTAGGTTTTTGTTTACATTAAAACAACAAAAAATTCTAAAATTATATATTATGTAATATATTAAGTAAATATTTTTGTAATTGCAAATACAAACATTATGTATAAGAATCATTTGTTTTGTCTGTTAGGGGCTACATATATACTTCTTTCGTGACGATCAATTGCATAAAAGCCAACAAAGATACAAAATATACTTAAAAGCGCTTTTTTTTTGCCTAGTATTTCTATTTGATTATACAGTTGTTTAAGCAGTTTTAAGGTAAGCTTTCTAGCATTGTGTTTTTCAATACATAAATATCTTTTTAAAATGCGTTGGTATGTGTAAATACAATGCAAATGCTTATATAAAAGGTTTTTTACTATATTGTGTTTTTATCCTAGGCATAATATTTTTTTAAAGCAGGGTTATGTCACGAACGAAATAAGGCAAAATTGCTGTACTGACAGACGGCATTAGCACGCTTTGATATAACTTCAAAAAACACTTTTAGTAAGTCAGTGTGCTTGCTTTAACTTTACTTGCTATATGTCTTTTGCCCTCGCCATAATTTTAAAATGTGTGTATAAAAAATATTTTATATACAAACTAATTGTAATAATTATTTTTTAAATACAACATAATTATCATCAAAAAAAAAGTAAATAAATGTACATAAATAGTTGATTAAGTGAGTCAGCAAATTAGCATCTACGTTACACGACACAAAAATGTAGTTCAAAGCATATACCATTAAATATCTTTGTAAATATTTTACACATAAAATATGTAAACATGCAGATTCAACTTGGTGAACTTATGGGCTGAATTTCAAACATTTTAAATATAAAAACAGCGTGCAATTAACAATGTTTTTAGCAACATTTTTCTATGATAAAAAAGGTTGCACATTTGCGTATCCGCAAACTAAAAAATAACAGCGAGACGTCTATATTTTTTATTGTTAGGTCCAAATTGCTAGAAAGGGCAATATTTGGCCCCTTATATGTTTCTATTGCGTTTTGATTTGCGCAACGTGGAAGCCTAGGATTAAAGGCAAAACTGTGCCTTCTAAATTGTACAAGGTCGTTTACTTGGAATCTTATTTGATACAAAAAACATTGATAGAAATCATTAATGTCACAAGTTTGACATATGATTAATTAAGAAAAAAAAGAATATAAAAAATGAATTTTTAAATAATTTTTAAAATTTGGGTTTATGGTTTTCACTAAGAAAAATAAGCAATCCACCTACTCATCCAACATTCTATAAATAAAAAAAAAAGTGGGTTAGTCAAACCCCATATATACGCAGCGGTTAAAAATCTATTTATAAAACGTCTTTGAAGACAAATGAAGGTAATTGTAGTTTACGAACTAAAAATAGACGGGTATTATATAGGCAAGTATTTTGAAATAGAATAAAAATGCAAATAACGTAATCAAAAGATAAAAGATAATTTTATGCCTATTTGTATACATTGGTTGTTTATAAATACAACAAATTCACATGTTATGTTAGCAACATGGCGGTTATTTTTTGTTAAATGTTTCTGAACATCTTTTACAAACAAGAATTTCGTAAAAAAAACACAAACTAAGAACGTAAAATTTGTTCGATATCTACCATTTTTAGTTGCTTACAATTAGTATTTGCTGTATAGATTAAATATTTTAATAAAATTGTATGATGCTAAAAACACGTCTTTTAACATATGCTAATAAATGCAAAAATATTATATACCATTAAAATGCATTTTTGTTATACGCAATCCGTTTTTACACGATAATTTTAGTATATATAAACAAAAAGGTGTTTAATTGGGAAGTTCCCATATTAAATTAAGCAAGGCTGTGTAAATACAATCATTATTTGTTTTTTTTTAGATGCGCAGAGACAGGATTATCATGAATCTCATTGTAAAGCCCCCGTTGTACGTTTAAATCGTTATAAATTTAATATAACATTAAACGCGCTTCAAAACGCAAAAAAACGTTGTTTTGTTTTTTTGTGCATATTTGTTAGTATAAAATATGCAACCGAGCTGTTTAATATTTCATATAAGAACAAAAATTAATAAGAGACGTATAATATTTGGACGTGGGATTTATTATATCTAACATACTAT
Source organism: Agrenia bidenticulata (assembly GCA_034694785.1). Classification (NCBI taxonomy): domain Eukaryota; kingdom Metazoa; phylum Arthropoda; class Collembola; order Entomobryomorpha; family Isotomidae; genus Agrenia; species Agrenia bidenticulata. The sequence continues at coordinate 8,917 of JAQFYM010003503.1, read as the reverse complement.
AAAAAAGAAAAAAAAGTTTTAAATATGCTTATAAACATTATGTTACATTTATTATTTTGCTGCTACGCATATTTTGTATTTTTTTATTATATTAAAGTAATTAAAAATTTCAAAAACTAATAAAATTAGCAAAACTTTTAAGATATGCTTTAAATATTTTTAATTAGTGTTTTTTTTCACACGCTTATTTTTTATTTTCTTTGATTGTGAAACAGTTTTGAAAATGCAACAACTATAAAAACTCCACTTATAAAAATATTAAACTCTTGGTTTTGTTCGCAAAAAAAACTGCATAAAACTACAATTGGATTAGATACAAATTTATATTTAGGTGTAATATCAAAACCAAAAAAATAATTATTATTGTTTTTAAAGTTATACAAAAAATCGAGTTTTGTTGAAAACGTAAACTTAAACACGAGAGATCCTGCCTTTTATGACTTGTTGGCAGTTTTTAGTGTTGCCAACAAATTCTGTATATTTAAAACTAACCGAAGTGTCGCCGCTAATTGACAGCAATTGTAAGAATTAATATAACTTATTTTAAAACGGTATAATATGTCAAAATCACTATGTTACGCTTTGCAATGTACGTTGCAGGTTAAATGATAACGATACAAGTGTTTAAAATGTAAAAAAACGATCAAAGTGGCTGAAAAGTTATCACCAAAAAAAACGCATAAAATAAAAACAAAGCATCTATTTAAATCATAATATTTGTTGCGTGTTTAATACTTTATATCTTGATGCGTTAACGTGCATACATTGATACAAAAATTATAAATAGTTGTTGGAGTCAAAGACTCCAGATGTCAAAAGAATCAAAGCGAAAATGATCAAGTGTGATAAAAACATATTTTGTTTTAATAAGATCAAATAAAATTTTATAGTATTTTCTATATAAGAAGCGAATTTTAAATATATGAGAACACTTTTAATATCTTTTAATTTATAGTCCCGCTCATAATCTAACACAAGCCAAAAATTGCTTGACGATAATATTTCCATAATATTTGACCAACACGATATACCCAATAAACTTGGAAAGTGCCTCCGTCAAAAAGCGAAATAATTTGAACTATAAATTTTTTTGTGATTTAAATAGTGATTCTCCGTGCAGGCAACCCACGCTAAATAAGCTGCAGTACCCAGACTAGTTGGACATAGTCTTGGGAGGCGACAGGTTAGCAAAACTGGCGGCCAAGATTAATAGACACCTCTGACCAGGCAGGGGCCTTGCAAGTGTGCAATAGAAATTGAAATGAAAAGAACTTTAGCCGAGGGTGAGGCCTGGCGAGTTATTTGATAGTATGAAGCAACATTAGCAAAGGGAAAGGCCTGGCGTGTAATTTATATGAAGAGTATTGATTAGGATAACAATAATAAGAAGATTATATAATTGAAAACAAGGAAAATGATGAATAGAAAAAAAGAAGATATTAATGGCTTTTATGAAGAAAAATGATAAAAAAACAACAATAAAAACGATGAAGTGGTATAAAGTATGAAGTATAATGAAATATAAAGTGAAAGGAAAACAAAAGAGAATTTGTCAAAACGAAGAGCAAAGGAAAAAATATGACAAAGAATACCAAAAGAAAATTTCTTTGCTGACAATACTTGAGAATACATGAATAGAGGAAAAAAAATGATAATGAAGAAGTACAAAATGAAACAGGAATATATTAAAAAAGAGATAATAAAAATTGACATGAAGAACCGGGTTAGAAAAAGCAATCAATATGTATTCCACAGGAATACACCAGTAAAATATATAAAGGTAGTGAGATCACGGTAAGAGAAACTTAACAAGACATTCTATGAGGGAATTAATGATGAGAACAAGATACTGAAAAAATACATCAAGAAAAAGGATCCAATACTATGCTTGAAACAGGATTTATATAAGGAATACAAAGATTATACGCAAATATTAAGCAAAGAAATACAGATGTTACATGAAAAAGATTTTAGACTGAAGGAAAATAGAAAACAAGGGGATAACATAATTGAAGACAAGATTTATCTAAAGGAGAAATGGATGATGAAATTGAAGGACACATGTATGATTACGCGCTTAAATACGCTATTTATTGTAAGGACTGTTCACCCGAGGAATGCATTTGTAATCGGGGATGTACTGTCAAATATATAAAAGACAAAACAATGTAGAAAGACAATGAAAGAATTAATGATCAAATTGGAGCATGAGAAAGAAAAAGAGATTTTATACAAAAGTGGTTAAAAAGAAAAATATAATGTATGAACAGCCGAGAAAGGCATATAATTAAGTAACTAAATGAGAAAACGAACACAAGATAGAGATTGATGATATATTTTATAGCGTAAACACGAGGAAGAGATAGAAAACAATTGCAACATTGTTTTTTTTTAATAGGGTAAGGAGGGGGAAGAATTATTACCAAATGGAATTAGGATAACAATATTTTGAATATCGATAGAAAAAAAACTAAACAAAATTAATTACGATACCCATAAAATAAAATTCAATACACTTCAAAAATAGAGACGGTAGACAGTATATAAATTTATATATAAAGTAAAACATAAAAATATAACGATATAAAATATTACAGGAAAGAAAGAAAGGTAAAATAACCTGTTAATACGAAGATATAAAGATAAGAATTAAGTGGTGTACATAGAAGTTTGATAAATCCACTTAACAACATTAAAATAAGAATAAGAAGTTAAATCAAACATAAAATGCTGTAACCATTAAGAAAAGCAAACCCCGCACGGGATCACGTGAATTGCAGGTCCGTAATACCTTGGTTTTAAAGTGGGGGATGTTGGAGTCAAAGACTCCAGATGTCAAAAGAATCAAAGCAAAAATGATTATGTGTGATAAAAATATATCTTGTTTAATTAAGATTATAACAATTTTAAATTATTATCCATATAAATAGCGGATTTTAAATAAATGAGAACACTTTAGAATATCTTTTAATTTATAGTCCCGCTCATAATCCAACAATAGTAATAGTTTTACTACAAAGTTCATCATAGAAAAATAGTCTGGATGTGAAAAAAATAATTTTCTATACCTATTTACATCTGTAAAACATATCGTTGTCATTTTTTGACATTTTATAAAAATTGTAATAAAAATACTTTAAATCACATACTTGATAATACTGTCATTTTTGTATACCACAAAAACGCCGAAAGTATATTTAAATATACTTTTAAACAAGTTTACTATGATTTTTTTAGTTAAAAAACAGGTAAAAAATTTATAAATCACATTTAATATAAAATTTTAAAACAATTTTGATGCCCTGATAGATAATAGTAAACACGAGGCTAAGAATTGCCAGCATTAGGTATAAAAAAACCGAAAGAATAAAAGCATCTTACACATATTAACATAGTTTTTGTAACAATCTAAAGAAAAAAAATGAGGGTGTTGCTTTTAAATTTTTTATATTGTAGAAATCTTTAAAAATTGTTTGCATGTCCAAAATAATTTTTACTTCAAAGTTTTTTTTTGCGCAATATGAGCTGCTTAAATATTTTTTTTATACTTGCTATGTAAGCAAAAAGGTTCTTAGCGTATATTTATAAAAACAAGGAAGAGGTCTTCATTTATAAGGATGACGACGTAATTGCAATACAACTAAGTCCAAAAAACTAGATTTTGCCAGTTATTTGTTCTGCAGAATATTTAAACTGTTAGGTATTCATATAATGTTCCATATAAATTTGCTTTTTGCGTACAAGTAAAAAAAGTATCGGCATTATGAACCATCTACTGAAAGACAAATATACCTTTTCATATAAATCTTGTTGCTCTTATACATGGACCAATGTTTATATACTTGATATGTTTTTTTGCATTTTTTTACCAAAAAAAAACGAACATATCATTGTAATTTTGTAATTGATTTTACAACATACATTTACGGAAATTTAAACGATTACTCAAACGAATTATGCAAATTGTTCCCAGTGCAACAGGCGCCCCTACTTTTATTAAATGATGCTTGTATATACATGGGGACGTACCTAACATTGACTTTTCATATACCTAAAGCACAAATATGCTTTTTACTGCATCAAAAGTATTTTTTGTCGTAGATGAGTCGTAGTTAGATTCTTCAAATATAGATATATGTTTAGCAAGAGCAAAATGAATACTTAAATCTATTTTAGGTATAAAAACGTTGACCAAAATACATGACACATAGAAACGAAAAGCACCTGAACAAGTGTATAATCGTTTGCGCAATGCGTCACGGTACCATTCATAGAGAATTGCCGCGTATAAGCACAGGCAAAACTAAAAAATTGTTTTTGTAAAGCAATAGTTTCGCCTTAAAAATAAATATCAAGTAAATAAAAAATCGAAAGTTTACCACTTACACGTTACGTGGGCATAGTTTTTTTTTTTTGTTTTATAATTATGTGTTTTAAAGATACATACGTTGTAATGATTTTTTTTATTATACACAAAATCAAATAGTTTTAACTTCTACATCGTTCAAGGTACGTTCTACATGCACTATAAAATCGAAACAGGTATCGTATATAATTACTAATAACATTTTGTTAGCGAAAATATAGTTTATGGTATATAATTATGCACCCAGATATATTTTTTAGCCAATTAGAATTAGCTTTATTTCATTTTCTACATTTTTCTTATTCCCTCGTAGCAAAAAAAGTTACAAAGCGATACCCGTATTCAATTTGTATATCCTTGATACTTTTTAAAGTTTTTTTGTTTGTGTAAAAGTACGTTAAAAAGCTCTTTGTGGTGTTCAATAACATTTTTGCTTAATATTGTATGCGCGAACTGCATAAAACCTTGACGAACTTTTTTTTTATGTCAGTTAGCAAAATTAAATCTATTGTACACGGTTTTATCTATAAAATAATGTATATTACTGTTAATTTGGTATTATATCATTTTTTTAAAAATTGGTTTATGATTGCATTTAGTTACTTTTAAAAACCGTATTGCATTTCAAGCTATAAAGTCATATGTTTTATAACAAAAAACAGCTCAAAAAAATTTATCAAGCTTTTTTAAATTTTATTTCACAATACAAATGTACATAAAAAGAAAATTGCAAGCAAAATATACCGTTAAATTTTATTATCTTATATTTTTCAACTGTGTTGTTAAAATACGTTTCAACTGTAGGCATCTAACATGATGCAGTAGTCATATTCATCGATAGCGTTTTTGTTTTTGACAGTTGAATTTAGTTTTAAACGCGTTTTGTCAGTAATTAAATCCTTTCGACATTATAGTTACCGACTAAAATCATCTCTATAATAAGCTATATTTCTGTAAAAATAAAAGCGTAATGAGAACTTTAAATGTAAAAATCTATGCAAATAAAATAACAGTTATAATAATTGTTCATGCTTATAGGTTTAAACTTTCAAAAACTAAACGTATGTATATTGTTCTGGCGAAATGACAATAAGGTAATATTTTTGTGTTATTTTTATATGGTATATAGCTTTTATTATTTTTTGTTTAAAGAATTTTTTTTGCTTATAAATACTAACTGGGAATTGTAGCCTTTTCTTTTGGCAAATTTTTAACACTATTTTCGAAAGGAAGGCAAACGTGTATAATGAGTTTTTTTACTATGTAAAAAATCTTTGTCGTTTTGTCGATCATGCTTTTCATAAACTTGCTTTCAAGTTTTTTATGCATTTTTTTGCATAATTTTTACATTTAAAAATATTTCACACTTTGAAAATAGATTACAGAACAACAAACTGTTTAGATAAAGTTTTTGTAAGCTTTTTTTATAATACAAGATAGTCATGAATTCTTATGTTGAAAAAAAAAATCGCAAAACATTTCTTAAGACTACAATTTGACACGCAAGATTACGATATCTATTTATTGCAGCATTTCATTAGCTATCCATGACTATACGAACCAGGACCATATATAAATTGTATGGAATAGTTTATAGTTTTTTTTGCTCAAAAAGTTTTTTATTTGACCATTTAACAGCTAAAAATAGTTTATAGTGTTTCGTATTTTTTATAAACTCAGATCTGTAAAAAACGTATTTTTTATGTATGCGTCGCAGCTTGTAGAGTCTGACTTGCGCATCTTATGCCTTGTCTTTCTCGTCAACTACATTTTTATCATTTTTTGGAAAGCATTATGCTTTTATATAGACAAAAATTATGGTAAAAGTTTATTGGGGTACTTTTTGATTGTAAATATTTTTATATACAAGGCCAATATAGACATAAAAAAAACAATTATAAAATAAATTAAAAGGCCAAAATCTCCTATTTTTTTTATTCAATAAGGACTCTTTTTTTTGCAAAAAACAATTTTAGCTTTTTCTTTGGTATGTTTAAAAACTATATATGATTTTTTGGTGTCATTTTTGTCTGTGTTGGATACCATAGACGATTTTTACAACAAAATCTTATGCTAAAAAAGGGCTTTTGTCAATACAGTGATTTACTTAGGTCATTTCTTAGCGACAGTAGTCAGTGTTTATATAAAAATTACTTATAAAAATATATGTTTATGTTTTTACACTAATATCTTTTTTTTCGCTATAAAATCTATCAATTTTTTTTTTATTTTGGACTTGTTAACCTAAATTTGCGTGCAAAAAATTACCTTTCTATATTTAATGAAATAGCTTTCATAGGGAATGGGTTTTAACCCCCTCTAGTCGTTCTTTTTTTTCGACACTGTTTATGTCTATAAATCCGTCCGGTAAATTTTTATATAGAGTGCCTACAAATATTTTCACAATATTGTTTTAGACGAAAATTTTTACCTTTTTCATTTTCTATAAATAGGCATTTTGCTGTCCGAAATCTACAGGTGATTAGATAAATATGGCTACGATTTGATTTTTTGCTATACAAATGTCTTTTTCATTACCTACTAGTGCAAGCTGTATGTCTTTAGTATAAAAACGTTTGAGTTTTAAGTTAAAATCTATAGGTGGGTAATTTTTTCTAGTTAATATACCTACAGGGGAGACCCGCAGGTAATAATGAACTTGTATTATTTTTTCCTATAAGAAACAATCGTAAAAACATAAAAATTGAATGACAAGTTTACCTTTAGATAAAAACATAAAACAAAAATACATATAGGTAAAAGATCCTGATATTACCTATATGATAACAGTACGCACCTACAGGTAAAAAATATACATTCTATGACTTTATGATACATTATTTTGCCAGTTCAAATAAGGGCATACAATAAAAGCATTATAAAATTGCCATTTATTGCCATTCAAGTTATTAAACTGCCTGAATTGCCGTATAAAATATTAATTTATGTAAAAACAAAAAAGTCCTGTTAATAATATTTTTTAAAAGTTATACGTATATAAAAACCTACTTTTTTGTAAAAAATTGTTTTATAAATTTGTAGCTGGTGGTTTCGTGGTTTTTTTCAATAAGAGCAAAATAAATGCTTTTATTATACAAAAATTACTTTTATTGGCATTATGAACGCCTTGATAGCCTATTATTATGTCTGGTTGCCCCAGTTATGGTAACTAACTAAGTTAATGCCAATTAAAAATATAAAAAAAAATGACGCGACTTTTTGCATACAAGCATGCTAAATTATATTTTGTTGTATAAAAAAGAGCAGTCTGTTCGAGAAAACTAACTTTTATGTTTTTTTATACTTAGTACGTATTTATTTCACTTTTTTTCTATGAGATTGACCTAAAAAAAATTATTCCAAAAAAGTTTGTTATCCCACATCTTTTAAGTTCTGCTCAAAATGTATTTTATGTGTTTTTTGTAGTATTTTTTAATCACTGGGTTATAATCTTAAAATACTGATACGAATTTTTTGTTGCGTTGGTTTTTTTAGTTAAAATATCAAGAAGAAAACGCAGCACAATGATTTTTGCAAACAAATGACAAAATTTTTAAAAACACAAAAGTTTGGCTTTTATTGTCTGTCATTTAAAAAAAAGAAAAATATGGGTGACTCAAGCAAAGGGGTGATATATATGCGCCGAAATAAAAAAAGCTGACAATACAAAGACGTATTTTTTTTATGGTTGAAAGAAACAAAAGTGTTTATAAATTAAAAGTCTAAAAAGTATTTAGGCCACAAATACTTGAGTTAAAGTATAATATAATAAAAAATAAGGGTCATATGTTTTTTTTGACAAATAATTTTTGGACCAATTATATTTTTTACAATCAGTTTTACGACTCTTTTGTTTTATATACCAAAATGAATTTGACCCTATTGTTATCTGCACTCTAAAAGTAGCATCAAGTATTTCGGTTTTGACATCCAGGGATCGACCCCTGGGCTCGAACGAAAAGCCATGTGCTTACTACAATAAACAAATATTTTGCATTACTGTCAATTATGCACTTTTTTTCTATATTGCTTTCGTTGCTTTTTGATAACGTTTTAATACGGTGTTTATTATATTCCATTCACTATATACAGGAGTAGTAAAAAATGGTAAACCAGTTAAAAAAATGCTTTAAAAATTTCTTGTTTTATTTTTTTATATAGTTATTTTACTTTATTTGCATAACTAGTTGCATTTATTGCTAAACTTTTTTTTTGCAATTAAAATATTATATTTGCTCTATATATATTTCAAAAATGTTTACGACCAAAAAAAAATATTTCAAATATACTGTTACAGAAAAAACACCTTATTGGTACACATAATACAAAAAAAGACCTTGTAAACGCGATGAACCTTTTTCTGTTGCATAGTCACTGAATATTCATGCAACACAATACAGCTTACTTAAGTACACTTGAAAGTTAGTACAATTATAAAAAAAGATGCCGGTATAAAAACACCTACAGAAAAGTGTTGCTTGCAACAGTAGACGTTATAGGTTAACAATTGAATTTAAAACACGTTTTTTTAAAGGGTACAAATGAGCTACA
>JAQFYM010003502.1:0-18445 GCA_034694785.1 Agrenia bidenticulata | reverse complement strand
CATGTCTTGCTACGATTATACAAAAAAACTGTTTGAAATCTATTCAAGTTTCCAAATTATGCTTTTCACAATTGATTCTGTAAACGCTTTGAATGCACTATAAAAAACACGTTTTGCTTGTGGTACTTGTTATAATGTCATTTATTTTAGAACGTGGGCAGCGGATTCTTAAACTTTTTTTTATACCTTTAACAGAAGAGTGCATATTATTTTATCCCGAGATATATTTAACAGTGTATTTTTTACCTTCACACAGGAAGTCAAACAAAAAAAACATGCAAGATTAAATCAATTAGGGCTGTGAAAAAAAAGTTAACTTACACAGACACCTAGGAAAAAAAACAGTACGAAAGGAAGTGTTTCGTTGTAGACAAGGCCATTAAATAAATATATTGTAGTGCCAGTTTTCATAAAATATAAATAAGTTATATTATATGATTATGGGTTTTCGGATAAAAAAATTAAAACAAAGAGTTACTTACTAGAAAGACAACAACAAGTCTTTATAAAATGTAAAAATGCATAATAACTGATTTTTACAAATATTTTGCGACTTGCACTTTTTTGGAGTAAAAAATCCTATAAAATAAGGTAAGTTTCTTAAAGCCGTATAAAATTCATTAACTTATGTATAAAACCATTACATACCCCTTTTTAATTTACACAAACACAACACAAATAGTTGTTTCTGTCGCGTTGCGTCAGTAAAACATGACACCTATCTAATCCATGCCAGTATAACACATTTTTTATTGTCTCGTCAAACCGGAGTCTGTTGAAATAGGCGAAAAAATTGCGCCTATTAACAGGTAAAATTGTCGAATTGAAATCGATAGATAATTCCCACACAATGATTTTCCGATATTTTTTAGTCTTGTATGAAATAATATTTACGAGTGACAATTCCTTTTGCCAGATTAAAACTTTTCTCTCAGTGTTGCCACTAGTAATTTATGCATGTATAGGCGTTTTAATCTTACTTTTCCTGCTTTTTAATCGTAAAGCTACCGGTTACACGTTTTATATAAAACCCCTGCATGTAGACATACCTTCAAAAAAAATATTTTTACAAGTTGAAATAATCTAAATTACTCAGTTTTACATAAAATCTAAAATTTTTTATATTTTCTAATCCTTTTTTTAACTTATAATATGGACCAGAAACTCTCCAATATTTCGTCATTATTGTAAATGGATAAGTTTTAGACCTTAGTGTCATGTAATGTAAAAAACTGATCAATAAAATTGTAAAGATGTAAAATAATAGTTTGCTCCTCTATATGACGAATTATCGGTGGTTAATTTTTTTTTATGTTTTTTCTATACATAGATTCTTTTTTATTTATTATTATCGCTGGCAAAACTTTAGTATTTTTTGAGTTTGCTCTTTATTATCGAGTTTTAATCTTTTTAATTAGATTCTATGTTTTCATCTATCCATTGAACATACGAAAAAATAGTATAAAAAAAGAAACTGAATAACAAATACTTATGGACTAGTTTTCTTCGTCTCTGTACAATAAAAAATATTCAAAAAAGAGCCAATTTCTTTATAAAAAATACATCTCACAAAAACTGGTTCTTTTTATGTAATCATCGATTCAACAGTTTCTTTGACACAAAAAAAAACTAAAACTGGAATAATTTTTGTCCAAACTAAATTTGGCATATTTTTTTTTGTGTTTTTAGTTACTTTGTAGTCCTGGCAAGCAAATAATAACTGCAATACAGTTTTTAAATTCTAAAATTTTACTGATTTTTCTGGTAATAATATTTTTAGAATAAATTAGTTATATACAGTATTTACTCATACAAAAAAAACTATATTGTTTGTCAACTAAAACCACGGTTATTGTTTTTTTTTTGATGTTCTAAAATCAAAGGTTAAATAATACCCATATATGTCTTTAAAAAATTTAACCGTATGTGTAAGCATAAAAACAAGTAAAATACAAGTACTTACCGAATAATAGTATATTTGTATGTAAAGCACAAAGTTTTTATAAAAACAACTCTATTAGAAATTTACTCGCATATAACAAGATTACAAAACAGTATTTTCCATGTATATGTTTTTTTGGAAAGGCATTGTTGTATTAAAACGTATAATATTTGCTTATGCTTCTTTAATTTTTGTTTATGCAACCGTGGAAAACAAGCGAAGGGTAGTTTTTACTCCATGTTGTGACATGATTTATGTTAAAAACGATATAAAAACACAGATAAGGTATATCTTTATGCAATTCATATCTAGACTTCGAGTCACGTAGTTTTTTGTGTTATATATCAAAACCACATTGTAAAATGCATTAAATACCAAACCAGAGATTTTAAAAAATACAAAAAAGAACTAAAAAATGACTTTAGCAGCTTTAACGATAGAAGAACCTGCTTAACCATCTTTATTTACTGTGCGTGGAAAAATAATGTTTATTGTTATTTAATTTTTTGATAATTGTTGCAGCGTTTGTTTAGTTTTACAAAAAACTACGATACATATACTTTTTTTTGTTTTTGTCAGCTTACAACAGTCAAAAAGTTATATACGAAAACTTTTTCACGTCTTTTTATATTTTGTATTGTAAAAAACATAATATAAACATAGTAAAATATAAAATATATGTAATACATAACTTTTTCTCAATAATTTTATTTATGCGCTCTAGTTGTGTATACATACACACAGGTTATGCCAAAAAGCTTGCAGAGTTACTTTTTTTTGTACTAAATCGTAATATTTTAAAGTTAAGCGAACTTTTTTATACACAATAATATTAGCAAATTTCCCTGAAAAGGTTATTTGCGATGTTCGTATAAATATACATTGATTTCACATGAGTAAACAAAAAGTTAACAAGAAATAATAATTTTTTTAAAAATCGTTTACAGGTATTTCTTGTTTTTTTTTCTTGTAACGAGACAAAGCATGCGTTCTCCAATATGAAATCATAAACAAAAAGAACGCAAGAAGCTCGTAAAAAATCACCACTAGTATTTTTATTATTAAAAAATATTACAAAGTTTTTCTTGATAACAAACGTAGTCTTAAAAATTCATAAAAAAATTACCATATTTGTGAGATTGCAAAAAAGAAAAACGATACTTTTTAGTTCTAAAATACGCGTTAAGTATGCAGTATTGGTTTTCGCTGAATGATAGACTAGTCGCAAAAAAGGGTATTGCAAACACTTTAGAAAATCTAGGCATTCGAGATTAACACGTTTTTATTAACACCTCAAAAAAAAGGTAAGGTCATGTGTTTTTTTATTATGAAACCTGGCGTTAGACGATTTTCGAAATTCCTTTATGGTTTTAAGTATTTACATTTTTACCTATGTTTAAGCCCTTTTATAATATTTTTCATCTGTAAAATACATACATTAGGCTTGTATAAATATCTTTATAAAAAGTTTTAAAAGCATATAAAACAAAGATTAAAATCCCATAACGTAAAAATACACCTATTTTACATTTAAAAACGCTTAATGCCTCTGTTTCCTGTTTTAATACTCTTAATACCCTTGTTTTTTATAAGATACCCATGAATAACAATAAAAAGGGAATCCAATAAGACAATGAAAATAAAACAGCAAATCCTGTCCTCGGATAAAACGAAAGGGAACCAATCGCTCGACTTTAGACCAATGCATAAATAAAATGCCAAATGCAAAATACATAGATCTTTTTATATCATTAAAAACGTTACTTATGTAATCTAAGCAAATTATCTTAAGAAAGGGAAAATAATGTAGAGACGTATCGTGGAAAAGATTCACCAATAATTAAACAATTAATACATGAGTCGTGAATAATGCCTTTTTGAAGTGATATAAATTACACAAAAGATATTTGTAAGTCACAAAATAAACAGAAGCAAGACGCAAAGATTAATGAAACTATAATGAGGATTTTTTATATTGAAAAAGGAAAAAGTCATATTATGGATAAATACATAGCTGTAAAATGGAATATACATATTGGCAAATATTAATGATTAGATATGAATAGAACGGAGAAAACCAAAAGTCGTTAACTAAAAAAAAGAATAAACAAAACTTTATAAAATTAACATTCTTATTTTAAGAAAAAATTGCAACTTAGGCATAGTAAAATGCAAAAGTAAATATATAACACAGCAAAATAAACCATAACGGGCAATTACCCTTTAATCTCTTTGTAACTTCTTATTCTTTTAACCTTTGGACGACCCTGCTTTGTCTTTTTTTTCTGGCGGTATTTTTATATCAGCATGCAAATTATCAATTGTTAAAGATTTGACGCGAAAGCTATAACCTACCCGTAAATTACATGTTAAGTAAACATCTGAAAAATAGTCATCAAAAGGCAGCTTAAGTGAATATAGCGCAGAAAAAAAATGCAAACATAGTAATAGGTGCTGCTTATGCAAATTAAATGTTTATTCTTTGTCTTCTAAATTCTCCTATTTAATATCAAAATCAGGAACACTTTAATTGACGACTGCTTCACTTTCATCTTTAAATAGACATCGATTTTTTTTCTAAGATATCTAACTGTTGTATGGACATGTTTTGAAACGCATCTTATACTTTCAATCGATCTATTAGAAATCATCCATGACAATGGAATAAATAGTGGTCTTTAGTTGTATAAGGGGTTGTGTTCGGGTAATTGATAAGACACTATTATATAATTTAAGGTACATTACTTGTAAGCATGCCAAATATTGTAACTGTAAACATAGAGTTCCCTCACATTGTTGTATTGGCTTTAATCAAATAGTTAATTTTTGCCTTATTTGATGCTTTTACCTCAATAATCTTGTTTTCAAATGTATTTTTAAGAAAAATTGTAGCAGCTGTAAAAAAACAAACTTACAAATTACTGTCCTTAACCTTTTCTTTGTATGTTGCTTGCTATGTGCCGCAACAAATAGAGGGGCTCGCTAATGGCAATATGTGTGTATTAGCTGCTTTATTATCTTTTTTCTGTCTTTTAAAACACGTGTTCCTTGTATTGCATGATAGTTGTATTGTAAGATTAAAAAGACAGAGGGCCCAATTTTATGTATTTTCTCCTGTGCATATCATATATCCTATTACGAATTTTGTATTGTTTGAATCTTGCCCGCATGCTGTAAGAAGTGTAAGATAAATGTTGTTTTTCACAAATGTCCCATCACAGTAAATAAATTTTCTTTGAACTTTGAAACCATCTATCTATATCTTACAAATCACTGTAAGGCTACTACACATGTTGTTATTAAGAAGTGCTAGCTTTGTATTGGTTCCATTATAGGCTTTTCGGTCGTCGATAACAGTTAAGCCTTAAAATTACTTGTTTCGCGTAAGTTGCACTTTTTTTTGTAATTTTGCTAATTTTTTCGATGACAATTTGTAATTTTATGCCACAATGCTTTTCAGACAAGCTTAGATTTCTGTTGATGATAAAGTAAGGTTACCAATTTTTGTATAAGGTAGACAGTTACTTATTTTTCTAGGGCTTTTCATTAGAACTTCTGTGCATATATGAGCATCTTGACATTTCTGATGAACAAAACATTGTTTTAGTGTGAGAACAGAGTATCTTACGTCATATGTACATGTATTTGTGACACATATATAGTACGATTGTGTCGATTCTTGTTTGTTTACTTTTATTTGTTTTTGATAGCAGAACCTCTTCGTTTTGCATTAAATTTAAGACTCTTGTAACGATCTAGATATTTTTTTATTTTGTTCCTAGTGAAATCTCTTTTCATTGTTATTCATGGAAAATTTATATAAAATATGGGTATTGTGAGAATAAAAAAAGTAAACGGGGGCATACAGCGAATTTTAATGTAAAATAGGGGTATTTTGGAAAATGGCCTATATTTAATTTTATTTCTTTATGCACAGAGCGTAAAGTACATTATTTTGTTCAGTAACATTGAAAAGCAACAAACTGATTATTGAATTTTTTTTATATGATGAGCACCCGGGGTTTTACGGGATAAAAAAAAATCGTCACTTAAAAACACACAACAACCCAATTATTCTACGAGCACCTGCTTGGGAATTGCTAAAGCTTTAGTTTTGTATTAAAAACAAAAGGTTCGAGAACAGACGCTTTTTTATACAGGAAACAAATATTAAAAACTGTAAGTTATACATACAAATACGTTTTTAAAGTGTACTTATGATTGATTTGGACTTTAAAGCCCAAAAACGTAAGTTTATGATGTAGAAATATTAGTATATACGTGAAATACTTGTTTTGGTGTTGATATTGTTTAAGAAATGCTCTTAATTGTTTTTATTTATACTTTGGTTTTAATTTCACTTTTTTTTGTATTTGTAGTTTCTAGATCTGTTCCGCAAAGACACGGACGAACACGGTTCTTATCTTATTTCTTGCAAACCTGTAGATTTGGGGTCATTATAGGCAAAAAAAATATATTTTATAAGTCACGAAACAAATTAAGTAAAATTTTTAAGAATTTTAAATATGATTTCAAAAAGCTTTATGAGTAAAAGATATTGCGTAAATATAATAGAACAAAAATAAATGTGGTTTTTTTGTTTACGTATAGGATTTTGCAGTAGAAAAAATATTTGTTATAAATTGCAACTGTATCTCCTCTTTTAAAACATATATTGGAGTTATATTGACATTTTACGTTATTATGTTGCATGCACAGCAATAAATTTAAAATAAAAGCATTTTTTTATCAAAGGGTTTTCATTTTTTGCTCTAAGCTTTTATTCAAAATAGAAACTGTATTAATTAAAGTAATCTTTTTGATATATGTGCATTTGATAAAGGCTGCTTGGCTTTGTGTAAAACGAAAAAACACATAAAGTTTCGAATACTAAATACTAGGCTAAGCATTTTTTTTTTGCCGTACGGCTTAAAGGCGCTGTTTTGCCAAAGAATTTTTCTTGGCAAAAAAGCGTCTTTTCGTATAAACCACAAAAATGTATGTTTTTGTGTACTTTATCTAAGGCAAGCCTATACACTAACATTTATCTCTACTTAAACCACAATTCTAAACCAAAAACCTAAACGATATGCCCTCACTTCAATTATACTTCTAATTCTATTCTAATTGCATATTTTAAGCACATCCATAATAATACAGCCCGTGCAAGTTTTATTGGATGGTTTAGTTTGCTTTATTTATAAGTACCATTTGCATGTTTAAGATAAACTGTTTTGTTTTTTGTAAATTTAAAACAAAAAAAATTATATATGTATTCTTATAATGAGTCACGGAACATTTAATTTGATGCATATAACAAAAAAAGAATATGTTTTTTGCGTGTACGATTTTGAAGTTTTGTAACATATTTTTCTGTGACGGCAAAAGATGTGACTTCTTGCCGATTTGTTCGCCTTCGGCAAAAAGCGCATTGCAGCCGTACGGCAAATGTGTCACTGACAGGCACTCTTTGTAACAAATATATGTTGATGTTAAAAAACAACCCGGTAAAAAATATCTTGCAATTTGCATGCAAATTAAACATTGCCTTTTAATTTAGTATTACAATATATTTTTATTATTATGCAAAATCAAAAATCTACAATCTTATAAACCAAAATGCACCCACAATATGCTTGCATAGAAGTTGATTTTTTTTTGTGTGTTTATATGCAATAAATAGTTACGCCAAAATTACACGACAAAATAATATAAATATAAATGGACTCCAGGTACCCGTTAAGGATTCGACATCATTTTAACTGTATAAGATGCAAGAGACGGTATGTTTACCTTGCGAGAAAAATCAAGCTTGCAAGCAAAAATATACGTAATCATTACTTAATGTATTACTGTTCTACTATTTAATCTTTTCTTTTTGGCAACTAAAAGCAAATATCAACATTTATAAAGTTTTACTGTATGAAATTTTTTAATCTTTCTATGTAATTGTCCATTTCTGAAATACTTTTTTTGTTTAAACGACAATGTTTTTTCCTAAAACTTTGTAAAATAATATTGTATACAAAATATAAGGAAAAAGACATAATTTATAAGCAAAAACTAATTTGTGATTAGTATATACTACCAGCAGCACACATCTATTTCAATTTTTTTGGAGAGGGACAAAAGTCAAAAAGAAGCGCTTTTAATATACTAGCAAGTAACCAATTATTTAATTTTTGTATTGAAACTATGATAAAAAATTGTTTCCGTCTACGAGATAAGTAAAATTTTACCTCTCTTCATTTAATTTTTTTTTTAAATTTTGCATGGCGTTTTTTTTCAAAGTTGTATTTTTTATAAGGACCTTTTAACAACTTATTTGGAAAAGTGCCTGTAAATCCTTACCCTTATTTTTATGTTACCCAAGTTTTTATCGGTATATTCTTTTTTCACCTACTTTTTTTGTATACGAAAATTAGTTTTACGCTACTCGACCAAGTAGCGGAATAAATGAGGGGGGGGGGTGGTCTTAACCATTTTTCGTGTAAGTCCACGCCTTCGCAGGCATATATCAATTATACAATATAATTTTATATTAGATATATACTATATTTTTATTTAACATTGAAGAAAATTTATTAATATGGTTGTTAAAATGTCAAATGTGTCTAAAGAAAACTACGATAAAGACAGATTGCCATATGTATCCTTGTAATGGTACACCGTCTAAGCATAGATCAAAAGTGTTTAATAGAGATTTGGCAATGTTTTTGATCAAAACGTTTTTTTTGTGTTTTAGCGTGTTTCTTTTATGAGCGGGTCGGTAAAAAAAAACTTTAAGTGGTGGTGACACCTTAACATGGCAAATATCTGATATAAAAACGCAAGATTGATTTTTGGGATTGCACTTTTTGTGTAAACAAAAAAAAGAAAGTAAAATCACTGTTTAAATAAGTGTTTCTAGATATAAACGGGTATCCTGAATCATTGGAAATTTATTCTTTTATTTTTTTTTAGAAAAAACAAAAACATAAATGGTAATTAATGCTGATATATTTTGCAAATGAACAAAGCTCTCATATGAAAAAAAAATTTTTGCATGTATTGTATCACGACTAAACACGACAGGCTAAAAGTAAGATTTTTGTAAAAAAACAAATAGTGCATAAACGTCACAACAGATAAATTATTTTTGCATGTATAAGTTTAAAATATTGATATTACAGGCAGCATAAAAACCGTTATGGGTAAATTTTAGCAGTTTCTGTAAGTATAATCAAAGTTCGTAGTGTATAAACGGAACTTCCTAGCACAATTAGTTTGTGGACTGCTATTTTTTTTTGTAAATGTTGTACCTGTATTATTATATTATTATTTAATATATGTCTTTTTTTTTACAAAAAGCTACAGGATGCAAAAAACTAATATTAAAAGGGCTGCTTTGGTCCCACTGTAAAGGAACCATTTTTCTAGGTTTTTGTATGCAAAAAAGTTTTAAAACTATTAACAAAAAAATTTATAAAAATCAAAAAAACTTTACGTACAGAATGCATTTTTTACTTTTTTCTTAAATCTTTTTTTAGGTGTTTTTGCGACTTACAAATGTGTTTTGCCCTATTCATTCGGCGTTGATGAACCGCCCTGACTGTGATGTGTTTTTTTTCTTTTACATTTTAAGAGCTACATCCTGTTAACTATAGTTGCAAAAGCAGTTTCTATAAGCTCTGAGTACTGCAACATCCAGTGACTTTATTCCATTATTTCAGATGCGCGGCTTTGTAAAAAAACA
Source organism: Agrenia bidenticulata (assembly GCA_034694785.1). NCBI lineage: Eukaryota > Metazoa > Arthropoda > Collembola > Entomobryomorpha > Isotomidae > Agrenia > Agrenia bidenticulata. The sequence continues at coordinate 8,768 of JAQFYM010003502.1, read as the reverse complement.
ACATTTATAATTTTTACTCCATTCAATGCATAAAAGTGTAGGTATATGGTCAAAATCGTTGTATAAACAATACATATTTGCCCAGCAAAATACTATGCTATACATAATAGTGAGTCGATTTTACCTTTATTTATGTACAATTAGAAAATAATTATTTGCCGTACTAATATATAAAAATAATATTACGAAATTTTCTGTAACAAGTTCACTAAACCTGAAAAAATTGCTTTTAGTATTAAAAACTTTAAAAAAAAGCCGTCTACTTTTAGTTTCGCTTTTGAGCGTGGTACATTCTGACAGCTTCAACATAAAAAAGAATGCGGTAAGTGAGCGTTGCTTATTACTTTTTAATAATTAATGCATATTTAAAACATTTTTTCATATATGTACAGTCTAGCTTTTGTACAGGATAATCATTATTTACGGCTGTTTTTAAAAAACGCATGTTGTAAATAGAATCGGGAAATACAAACAGTTTGTTTCGGTTGAATGAATCATTTACTTTACAAACAATAATTGTTTATGTCGAAAGTATTTTTTTTAAAAAAAGATGTATTTAGTATATAACGTTTATTATATTAAAGCTGTAAAAAATAATTTTAAGTACCTCAGAGCACGGTTTTGTAAGGCTTTATATGCTTCCATGCATTTTTTATGTTAATATGTAACAAAAACTTGAAAAATGGCCGTTCATAGTTACAGAACAGACGAATCAAAGTAAATAAGGTAACGTTATCTCAAGAAAAACAATCAACTGCTAAATTTAATTCCTAAAAACAATAGCATAACAAACTACAAGAACACCAAGTTTTTGTTTTTGCGTTGTTCTATGTTGTTCGGATCTCTATACTGTTTTCTATATTGCATAATTTTTTGTACACGTGCTAAAAAATGTTAATATATTGCGATATATATTTTTTAATAAAAAAAACATTTTTTTTATTCAAATTGCAAACATATAAAAGTAAGTCGAGGATACGGCGAACATGGAAAACGCCTAAATAGATCCCTATGCTGGCGAACTCGCCAACAAAAAAAACCAAAAAAACGGCATTTTACGAATTAAAAAAAGTAAATATCATGTTTGTAATGAATTATGGTTTTTTTTAGTATTAAAGTTTTTGTATGGTCAGGGTTGGGGGTTTGGTTGGTCAATAAAAAAATACGAAAAACGTTAAAAAATAGAAAAAAAAATATTTCATTAAGTTATCCAATTTCATTACATAGATTGAGCCTTTTTATTTTGTAGCAACTTTTTTTTGTATAAAGTTGTAAAATCCGCCTTATAAATTGACCCTAGAACGTTGATCATACCCTTTTTTTAGGGCATGCTATGCGAGTTGGGGTTGCAGCCATACGAAGCTACCTGATTATAATTCATATAATTTTGTTAGGTTTGAAAAAGAAACGTACAAATGATACATCAAAAAAATGTTAATTTCTGATTGTATTTTCGCAAAAAAAAAAAAAACATAAAAAAAACGCAGAAAAAGGTACTAAGCTTTGTGTTTTTTTACAAAAAACTACAATGGCGGATTTTATTTTTTATTGTACAAAAGGTTAGATATATTCTGTTTTTTTTCTGCTATTTTGCTTTAATCTTTTTTATTATAAAAATTACAATAAACGGTGAATGATTTACTACATGGTAAAAATGACTAATTTGCATTATTGCATGTTAAAATTGTCAAATACATAATTTTCATATTATATTTTATATTACATGTTATTTACTAGACTTAAGTACCCTCTTCAACACTTAGTAACGGTTATAAACTGTATGATAATACCAGCAGTTGTTTGTAAAATAGGTATTCCAGTGCAGGAAAAAAGTATAGCGCTGTATAGAGGCTGATATTGTGATTACAAATGTCTTCTGTTGCTTTCTACTACTACTCTATGCCATTTTTCACTATAAATCTTTAGCCGTAGAATCTAAAAATAAATATATTTTTTTTTAATACTATTTTATTTTGGTTTTATGCAAGAACAAAAAAAGAAGGGTAACTGCCAGAGACCGGATATTGAATTTTGCTTCTTTTTTGTTGTGCAAATATATTAAATAATATATGAAATAGATTGTTTTTATCTCAAATTTTGGCCCAACTTTTTGTCTATATAACAGCTTGTTAACAGTTTTAAAAAGCATTTATATATTCATTATTTGCCTACTTACAATTATCATCTTTAAAATAGCAATGCACAATACAATATGGCTTGGGTTACAAGATTTTGTCTACGAATTTACAAAATAGTTATAGTACTTTTATGATAATACAAATTTGTGTTTATATACATTATTTTTTGTATATTTCAGGCATATAGGGTTTGACACCATTCCTTTTAGCTCACGTATAGACGAAGATGCGTATTTTTACAAAATAAAGTTTCTTGTTTGGTGTATAGTTGCTATTTTTTAATTGGTCTACATTAAAAAAGATATTATTGCAACATAGTAGTAATATATTATTACAATACCCATTTATTAGGTCGTTGGTATCTTAAAGTTGTTATATATACAATAATGTACATAAAAACATGTATATGTCTGATCATTACGCTGCACAACTATACATATATTTTTTCTTTCTTCAATACAGCGTATAGAGCGTTCAGAATACAAACTAATTTTTTTACTTACAGATAGGACAATTGAACGTGTTTTCTACGTCATTCAACCATTGATAAGTTTTAGATGCCGTAAGTGCTTTTAAGCTAAGATTTTGATACTTGTCATTGAACAATAAGTTTCTTTCAAAACAAATAATCATAGGATGAATTTTTTATAAATAGAAAACCAAATGAGTAAAAACAACCCAATGTTTTTTGTTACTGAATATGCATATTTTATGGACATACAAAAACCTACAAAGCTGCTCGTTTGACAATGGTACATTTCTACTAAATAAAGACAAAAACGTTGCAAATTAGTAGTTTTAAAGTATTTTACAAGTTCTATACTTTAAATATATATTGCTTTTATTGCTTTTATAGCGTTTTTTTTTTATTTTTTTAGTGGTTTTGTCTACTTGTTTGTAAGATTCGTTAGAATCTGCAGTTGAATAGTATTTGCGGTCGTAAGTACATTTGTATTAAGTAATTAAGATATTATAAAAATTCATGTTCTGAAAAATATAGTTATCAAACCATGCCAATTTATTTTTTAAAAACATCTTATTTATTTATACTACGTAAATATAGTAAAAAAAGTACTTGGAATTTAAATAAAACTTGCTATTGCCGTTATAAACTTATGCAGCAAGAATTTATTTACGCGGTTTGTAACGGTTTGCAAGTTTCTTCTTTTTGATAAAAACGGTTTAGTTTTTGTATTGTCATATACAAATGCGGCACTTGTACGGGTTTAACTCAACACCACGGTTAACGTTAAAAGAGTTATGGGCAACGAATACGCGCAACGGGTCCATAAATCGCATCTACAATATTTTTGAATGACCTTTCAAGCATAAATTATAAATTTAACATTGCGACCGGTAGCGTATCCTTAAAGAGAAATATGGGGTTAAAACCTGTTTCGCAATAAGTTTCTACGCTTAAATCTACGGGTGGGGTCTAAAATTTACCCAAAAAACTTTTTTCCGAAAATGCTGAAAATTTTTAAAATTTTTATAACAATTTGTTAAAATTTTACATTTTTTTCTTCCTTCTGTTTTTGTCATCTAAATGCGCCAAACCACCTCTTTCCTGTGCAAAAAGCCTGGCTACGCCACTGCTTTATACATAGGCTTGTTATGAAGTCATTTTAGATACAATATAAAGATATACCACACTAAACAAACGTACGTAAATATTCAAAAACGTAGTTCTTTTTATATATAACAAATATATGTGTTTAACTTACATTTTTAAACAAATAAATAGAAAAATTCTTCAAAAGTAAAAAGTTCTAGACAAAATGTTTGCAATATCTATTACAATATTTACTAAACGAAAAATTAAAATTTAATATATTATACTCAAAGGTAAAACGGTACAACAGTTTAAAAAATATATATATTGTTGGAATAATACAATGGTCAATAATGTTGACGTTATCGGCGCATAAAAAAAGAAAATTTGCATATAACTACAATTATTTTTATTGGCTACATTAACTGTGATGTATTGTGTTAATCAAACTCCCAAGTATGTTTGCTAAGATTTTGAGCACGATAAATTACGTTATAAATAAAACGTGTTCAATTTGTATAAGTAAATTTATAAATCACAATTTGAATTCTCAAATAAACATAAATAACTATTTTGATGCAATTTACGAAAAATAGAAAGTTTAAAAATGCAGTAAGTATTTCAAATGCAAAAAAAGGCCATACTGGTTTCACCTTGCATAGAAAATTCTGTCTGGCGGTTAACAGAAGCTTTTTGTAAAAAATAAGAATCCTTTTTTCTAGTCTCTGCAGTCATTTAAAGAATCTTAATCGTATTCCATAGCATTTTAATATCTTATTTGGTTTTATTTACGCAAATATTAGCACTCAATTGTACAAATCAATATATATTTTTTGTAAATATGTATATTTTTGTGCATATAAACAACCGAAAAATACCGCTCGTTTAAAACTCATTATATTACCTTACAATATAGCGGAGCATAAACGACTTATCTATACACAGTGGCAGATTTTTTTTTTCCTATTTACTGTTTGTTTTTATGCATGGATCGTTTGAATCATATATCCTTTTTTATGATTCAAATACTACAGAAGTGTTACAAAACAGCCGGTTTGGCCATAATAGTGTCTCTGGTATACATGAAAACAGGTTTTCTGACGACTTGTTGTTATAAGAAAAAGTCCATTTTAATAACAAGATTTACAGTAAAGTGTCATACTTTTGCCTTGTTGCACATATCAAAAACGTTAGTTGAAAATAATTTTTTGGTACTAAAAAAAAAATTAAAATAATAGTTTTTGATTTGATCCTATGTAACATAACTTAAGTACTATGCTCGACTGTATTACACCATAAACTGTATTTTCATGATGCTTACGATTGTATTTATATACACTACTTGCCTTTTTACTCTCATCATTTCGTATCAGTAGTTTTATAGCACGAATTGAGCAAACTTCAATCTTTTTTTAGTGATCATTGTTGTTGGATGTTGTGCTTCGACATATGTATATTACTATTACATTGCTTTAGATCATTATCGCAAAATTTCTTGTACTATTTGAACGCAAAGAATCAAAGTTACAATTTTTACTACAAATTTGCTACTATGTAGTCATTTACTTCAACATAATTTTTCTTTATGTTGTATAATGTTCTTTTTTTGTGCAAATAACTTAAATAAATGAGATAATTTCTATCTGCAGATACTGCCGTAACATAGATCTGCGCTACACGGGTCACGGTTACGATTTTATACAGGTTTTGACTTACGGTTTACTCTTATCTTGAGGCTACAGATGCCACCCTTGGTCTTTTATTTTTTACTTATACACAACAGCCTTACTACGCATAAATACTTATATTAACATGTACAGTCACTTGCAGAAAAACAGAATTTCTGCAAAAACAAAATTTTTTTTTTACTGTCGTTTGGATGTAGCCTTCTTGGCCTGAATACTAGCTTATAAGGAAAAGATATACATTTAGAATAGTACTATTTATTTATTTTATGTCTCTGATTTTAGATAATTTGTCCTTTTCTGGAACCAATGTTTCTTTTTATCTTATCTGGAATAGCCTTTTATGGAATATTCTTATCTTGGTACAATCCGTGTATCAACCAACTCGTTAATAAACAAAAATTCACGTCCTTTAAGGTTTATCGGACTACGGCCAACCATCGAAAAGGTGACTATCTAAAACACACCTTCTCATTCTTCTCTTTTTTCCAGTTTTTTTCTGGATTATATTTTATGGGATCCAACACTGTCATTAAAATTTTCTATAGTAAGTAGTATATTATAGCAAAACTTTTTGGAAATATCTATTAAAGACAGCAGTCAAATTAGTATTCACCTGTAAACACACAAAAGAAGATTTGCTTTCAACTTTGACTCGCGCGCCAAACTGTAAAAAATGCATCGTAAAGTATGGGAAGACATTTTTATTGTATTGATTTTTTGAGAGTTTTGTTTATACAAATAATTTAACTAACATAACAAATATCAACAAATTTTTTCAGCATATCGTTATATAAATCGATTCTACAATTTATATAAATATTGTTTTGTAAACCGTGTGTTTATTGCAAATGTTGGTATCATTCACCATATATAACCGTAGTATCTATGTATAATATAATTTATTTTTTCAAAATAGTCGGAGGAGAGCTTTTCAGTGCCTTCAAAAAAATAAAACAGAAGTTGATGCAAATGGATAACCGACCATATTTTTTCCTTTATATTCTTATAGTTTAAAAACATTATAACAAAAATACGAATAAGAAAAATGTAACAAAAAGAAATCGTGGACCGACGGAAACATTTTTTCGGTGTAGTTTGACACGTGTGTCTATTAAATTACATATGATGAAGTACACTGTAGTTCTTTTTTTTAACATACTTTATTATTTTGTTCATCAATTGTAAAACAAAAAAAAAACTTGAGTAAAAAATTGCATTTTTAATATATTATTAAATACGGTGATGCGTATTATATATCAAAAAAAAATTCAAAACAATTTTGTAAAAGTTAAATTGTTTAAACTGCTGTTTTAATTATATCATCAGTACCAAATGATTGCAAGAAACTTTACGTGAAATAATAAAGAAATTTTTTTTCATATATAATATATATATTTTACAAACGATGCCTAAAAAGATAGTATAATTACCATAAATACTACGCAATATGGTACCACAACTACAAGAATAGTTTTACTTACATACGTAAAACTACAAGAAAACTTTTTTTGCGTAACGACTTTACTAATCAGTTTACTGAAAATAACTAATCCTCATTTATAATCGTGTTTTGTACATATAGATACACATCGTGATTCAAAAAACGTTTCAAAATGACAATTTCACTAAAAACCTTTTTCTTAACATAATGAAATTTTTTGCCGAGTATTTTTTGCCTGAAAATTTCTCCAATTATAAATAATTCCAGCAAATGTTTCTTGATCTAGGAAGAAAAACTGTTACTGAAAACTATACAAATGTAAGCGCATTCAACCAAATTGTCTCATTGAATAGGTAAAGTATACTTTGCCTAGACAGAGTATTCCTTGCCTGCGCAAAAGGATACTTAGCGAAAAAAATACGCCCTTAAAAAAAAATGTGAACACAACAAAAATAATCAGGACAAAAGCAAAAAACCTACAAAAAAATCGAAATACTAGTAACAATGGTTATAATAACTGAGTATTTCGTTGCATAAATATGCAGTTTAAAAAAAACGTGAACCATAGAAATACTATACCGTTAATTATGCGCATACGTCTAATGCTGCTTGATAAAGAGAATGCAATTTACAAAGCCTATATAAAGATTTTTTGCAACAATCGCAAAGTCGATATCCCGTTTTTTTTTGCTTTTTATTGTTTTTATACTGCAAACTGCAATCAAAACCGTAAATGTAAGACAGTGCATTCGACGTAAAAATACTGATACAAAGTTTACAATCTATTTAAACATTGTTTTTGCCAGTGAATATCATTGTGTATAGCATGTAAAAGACAAAAGGGTTAAAACGTGTAGATGATTTTATGTACATGCTTTAATACATATGCAAAGCATATATATATAAAACCGCTGTTTCTGCTTTAACACTTAGTGTAAGAGCCGGATGCAGCATCAGTGTGTTTCTTTCGAGTAAATGGCGCCTGAAACAAAATTATAAGGACCTTTTTTTTGTTATATAACAAGTATTTCCGTCTCCAGAACGCGCGTAAAACTTGTTTCTACTTACTATCATCTTTTGCCTTAGATTCGTCATATCAAGTTCTACATAAATTGAAAGCGCTAAAAACTGCTCAAACCCGCTTAGTTTTTTTTTTTTCAAATAAAAACGGTTACTACAATACACGGCGCGCAAAAAAAAACATTAGCTTACTTATGCATGACGAGGTATCTATCTTAGGTGGATAACACTTTTCCGCTTTTATACAAAACACCATGTTTGATTTGCATCTACTACACCCGTACTAAAAACCACAAACATTGCTTTGATCAAGATTAAAAATATTTTTAAATTGTATACACGCATATTGTCAGAGAAACTAAACCTTTTTGCGTTTATTCTTTTTTTTTGAATATATAGAGGTTGTTTTTTTACCTCAAATGTAGCGAAAAACTTCCAACCCAGCGCCAATCATTTTTTGTAATCTAACTAGGTATGAGACAATACAAAAAATAGTACAATGTACAATAAAATATATAACTGATAGTAAAATCTCGGCCTAAAATATACTTGCAAGCAAACACCGTAAAAAAGAGTTTTCAGTCTAAGATATAGTATTTTTAACAATGCAGGCATAGTAATACAACTACAAACGAAAATAATAAATTAGCTTATCTTTTTGTTTATTTCGAAACATATTTTTTTGTATTTTTGGTTGAAGAATTTTACCAAAATATCAATTTGTATGAAAAATGAATATGTTTTAAAAAGTAAAACTGTAAGACAGTGGCGTACTCGGATATTTTTGAGCCTGGGGGTAGTCAGTGTTTTTAGAAAAAGGTATGTTTTAAAACCTTGTTTTTCGATTTTTTAATGTTATAATTTTTTTTTAAAAAAATTTTAGTTTATATTTTTTATTTGGATTCTTAAAATAAAAAAAATATGTGCAC
>JAQFYM010003501.1:0-18448 GCA_034694785.1 Agrenia bidenticulata | reverse complement strand
ATTTATGCATTTAATACTAAAGATATGCTTATTTTTGTTTTTCGTATTAATATCATTTAATAAATGCAAGTTTCTTTTTGTCTGTTATTTCACACTGTGAATAACAAACAATGAACATTCAAAGAACTACACGACAAGTTCAAAATATAGATAATAAACTGTATAAAATTTTAAACATAAGTACGGCAATTTTTATTTACGATATTTATACAGAAAAGTTTTGCTTTTCTCTTATTTTGGTATAGATTAAATGTATCTAAATGTATTGCCTAATATCAATACAAAAAACCCATGATATATAATTTTTTTTCAGTTTATCGTTGCAATTTTCTTAATCATTAAATTATATGGTTAGTTTAACTCCACTTAGTTGCAGCATTCGTATTTTATGTTTAATTATAAAGTTGTTGCTTTTTGAAGGTGCATGATCTACATCTTTAGGTTGACCATACCATATAAAAAAATCAAGCTTACAAAATTAAAAGCTTACAAACTAAATTTACTTGTGGACTCTTGACATGGTTCGTTGCTTTTTAGGTCCTCTCTTACAAAATTTACAACATAAAAGTATTCAATTTGCCTGAAAAAATTGGTCATTCTTTTTAAATCTCACGCCTCTTAATATAGTTTCAATTCTGAGGTTATCATTAAGAGGTATTTTTGTTATTTTTTTTTAAGCGTTTTAAGTTTAAAATAAATTATTTCCAAAATTTTGTAAGTTTTTTTAAAACAGCATGCGATGCAAACTGCTTGTTATATTTATAGTTTACTAATTCAAACAACTTGAACATTATATATACCGGATAAGTTTTTTTTTGCAAATGATCCGGGTATAAATTCCGAGTTCCGGGTCGTTCCGGGCCGGTCAAACGGTCCTAAAACCCAATATAAAATTTACTCGGGTTTCACCCTTGCATATTGTCATTTAATCCTAAAGTATTTCTACAGTTTGTACAATATGTTGACAATAACAGATAACCTTTTTAGATGACACAATAGTATTTATAATACACAAATACAAACTTTTTTAACAAAAAATTTTTCACAGGCATTGTTTTTTTACTAACGACACTTATTCATCTTTTTTACAAAAAAAAATTACTTTTTTAGAAAAACCCTTCCCCCCTTAAAAAGTTTTGCTTTAGCATTTAAAAAAATATGCAACTAAAATATTTTACAGTTTTGTTTCTTAAATATATGTTTTTTTTATAAAAATTTACATATTTAAATTCTAAGTTTCAAAAGCTTAAAATTTGTTAAATAAAACTTATACATATTACTTAAATGTCACAACAACTACATAAGCGTCCAATGTTTCCTATATTAAATATAAGGTACTAGTATAAATAGAAAAACTATCCCAACCTTCTATATAAAAGTAAACAAAAATATAAATAATGTTCAAATAATATGTAAAATATATAGAGATACTTAAAAACTTGTATTTTCTTCTGTTTTATGTACATATTAATCAGTTGTATAATATATGCTTAAAAGAAAAAGTAAAATGTAAACTATTATCAAAATGGCCTTTTTTTGTTTCGGGGAAAAACATTTATTGATTTAAACCAAGCTACCCTTTTTTAAGGATTGTACAAATAAACACCTTTTAATAAAAATAAGTTTAAGTTTATAAATGGAATATAACTGTATTTATAGATATACTGAACTTACTATTGCACATATAAATAGCCTGACTATAAGATTTAATATTATAATATTTGTATTGGAAATTTTATTCAATATTTTTTTTTTTTTAAAAAGATTTGATTTATTTATTTTATTTTCTATTCTTCAGATTTTTTTATCAAATTAGTTCTTTGTTCAATACTCATGGGTACCCATGGGTAGAGCTGAGTAATCACACTGTATTTTTGGGTCGAGCAGTGCAACTGAATTACTCAGCTTACGTATGGGCGCCCAGCCTTAAGATGTATCATCTGTATTTTTAAATGGGATTTAAATCATAACATTATCCTCCTATATTGACACATTGTTTTCCATTGATCAAAGTGTCATGCATACTTGACATTGTATGTTAGAAATATTTGAGTTTCAAGCAGGGTTGCCAACTTTTTATGGAGGGAAAAAACCAAACAAAATATAAAATAAACCACCATTAAACCATTTTTTTTAGCAACTACTACAACAAAAAAAAAACTGCCTTTTGAAGAAAAAATAGAAAAAAATTGGCGATAAAAATTTCAAATCTACAAAAAATAAGTAAAAGATTACTAAAAATGAATAAAACCTACTAAAAACTTCAACCTAAGTACTGAAACCAAAAACTATGACCAAAAACTGATACCAAAAACTAATGCTAAAAAATTTTCAAACATAAAAAAAAAGATGTGTTATCTTACAATTTAGTATCCGTACAACAAATGCAATCTAAAAAAGAACTAATTACAAAAACATTCATTTACAAACTAAAAAATTAAACGTAGTTTATCCCAACTTGTTTAAATATAAAAACAATTTAAAGCAATTATACACCAAAATTATAAAATCATGGTTTTGCGGTAAACCAAAACTTCTTTGAAAAACAAACCAAAAAAATCGAATTGGCTTGGAGGTAAACCTGTTGGCAACCCGGGTGTCAAGTATACTTGACACTTTAAAAATATTGAGTTTTTCTAGTGTCAAGTATGCTTGTCACTTTATAAAAAAGGGGTTATTATAGTGTCAAGTATACTTGACAAAACCAAAAAAAGAGGTATAGAATTGTCGAGTATACTTGACAGTAACTTTAAAAGGGTTAACACATATATCGTATTTGCAATGAGTGAGTTTTTTTAAGTGTAAAACTTTTTTTTGTTATTTTTTTGCTTTTAAATAAAATTCTGACAATAATTCGCCGCTTTTGTAAGGCGTGTCTGGTTCGATCAAAAGCTATGTAAAAAATATGAGATCAAAAAGTTTTTTACGGATTTAGGTAAAATACATTAATATCAATATAAACATGTCAGGACATGTTTTGCAAAGAAAAAAAAACTTCTACCGAAAAGTATTTTAATTCATTTTTTGTGATAAACTGTTTGCTATGAATAGTTTTAAAACAAACCAAGCACGCACTAAGTACATAAAAAATATTTACTAGTAAGGCTTACATATCATTACATTAATGTGTCCATTCTAGTTTATAAATATAAAAAAGTCTAAAAGATGTACTAAATATATTGATATTTTTAAAAAAATACAAAAAATCGATACTTTACAAAAAAAAAAATGCTTTTTTATCAGTGAGTATACATTAGCATAAATAGACTTTGCATTGGAAGTTTTTTTTGTGATGAGCTTTGCTGCATTAATAAAAAAAAAATCGGTACTTTTTTTCTGATTATCTAAATGGGATTTATTGTGCGTTGATTTATTTTAATTTTTATTTATTACATAATTATTTGTCTTGAAATGAGTTATTGTAAAAAGAAAATTGACCATATGGCATATTTTTATTTACACAAAACTATTTTAAGTATATTCGTGCAGTCAAAAAAAAGTTACTATTTTAAAAAAAAATGTATATTTCAAAAATCAGAATGGATTTATTTTGCCAACGCGCATCAGTTTAAAAATACACATTTCGCCATATTATGTCTTTTGTGTATTTTCTTTATATTTCAGTAAGATCTACACATCATATATGAGCTTATAAATAGAAAGAATTGCAGTATGCATCAATTGCACAACAAATCAAAGCCTTTAACATCTAAGGGCATATATTGTAATAACAAAAATTTTTAAACAAAATTCAGTAAGAATACCTTAAACATCTTTTACTACAAAAAAGGGTTTATTTAAAGACAACATTTAAAAATGGATATAATTATAGATTTCGGACCAAACCATGTTTTTTTAAATATAAACAAATACCGTTCGATTTAAGAGTATTAAATAAACACGAACCACAATAGTTTTGCATTTTTAAATTTACTTTTGGTTCATTTAAACTATTTTTTTATAAAATACACATTAGATACTTCATTTTGTTAGAAAAGTCACAAAAAACATTAGAAAAGTTCACAGACATTAGTTTTATAGCCATAAAAAAGTTGAAAATACATCTATGTTGTTTATCATAAAAACATATATTTAATTGTTACGGTTTATCTTTAATGCCGCAGATTTTTAAATAGACAGGGCACAAAACCTAATATATAAGCAATCAAGAATTTTTTTATTTATTTATTGCAAAATAGCTTTTAGTAATATCTTTAAGTATGCAAATCATAAACTTATCACAGACATCTAATATTATAGAAACATTAAAGACAACTAGTCTTTACTTTTTTTCAACAATTTTGGTTTCAAAAAAATGTACCAAAGGTTTTTTTACATATACTTTTAGTAAAAAACATAAATACATCTACATCTTTGTCTGTATCATGCTTAAGGGTCTTCTATACTTTTCTCTATAGGAATCAGCACATAATGGTAACACGTTTATTTTTTGTAGTTTTTGTAATACTTCAAAAACATTTGAATTTCAATTTTACTGTTTAAAACATTAAGGCATATGACCAAAAAAAAAACATAGCATCTATAGATCTAAAATTCCCATGTGTTTTATTCAATTTTTACTATAAAACTTGAAAGAAAATCCCTTATGACCAAATACACCTAATCTTACACTATTTATCAAGGCGAAAAGAACGTTTTTTTGTAGTAATGGTTTGTATTTTTGTAAAGAAATCGATGCATCTTTTGTACATAATACTCCCAAAAGAAAGTAAAACTATTTTAAGTTTATTAAAAGCATCTTTATATTAAATCAACTTATAGCATTTTGTATGTAATTTACATAAAAATCTAAAATAAAATGGTATATTTTTGTATATTTTTGACACAAATTCTGTATATCTAACATAAATTCTTGCAGACCTGTAAGGAAAAATACCTTATTGCGTATTGAGTTCAGTTTATGCATTTATTGTACTCAGATGAGAAATATTGTGTGAATTAAACCTTTATTTTATAAAAATAAGTGATGACAAAATCAATTAATTTTACAAATCCCTAATGTTCAGTTGCTGTTAGATATATATTAATTAAGGGCATGTTTGATGCATTACATATTTAAAAACGTAACCATACGCAAATTCAATGCATATGCATTCATTGAATATGCAGGTCGATAAACAGAGAAATCTTTGCACACGCATGATCTCAAAAATTTATGCAATCATTTGTTTTTTTTTCTTTATTTGATGTGATTTTTTTTTCTGCAAATATAATATTCTATCTACATTGATACGAATAAAATTATCTCAACGGATTTTAGAATGTGCAAAAGACATAGTGTTCAGAAAACAATATATCATATACATTCTTTTCTATGCGTATTTTAAATAATACATATAAGTGGGTTATGTTTTTTGCATACCAATGCATCGAACATGCCTTTAGTCGATATTTTTTTTATATTTTATTGCTATTGCAGAGACAAAAAATGTCTATGTAATTATAGTATTTACATATCACTACGTTAATAGTTCTCAATATATATTATATTTATATAATTACCATTATCGGTTTAAATTCCTATTCTTTAGGCGATTCTTTCAGAATATTCTGAAGTTTTTCTTTGGCTTAACGGTAGCTATAATTTCGACAAATATTGTAGTGCAACGAGAAAAAATTAGCATTCATTGGATATACGTTTGTGTTATTATTATTTAGGTGTTAATCTTGTTGCCGACTTCTATATATTACGCTGTATATAAGAGAAATCCGGCATTCCTATAGTTCCGCACACCCAAACATGTTTCAATACACCCAGAATTTAATTCTAGACTAAATATATTTTAATAAGATCTAAATATATAAAATACAAATAAAGATTGATATTATTTGTTAAATTAATCCTAGAGAATATTTATTTGGTATTGCTCGAACTTGAAACCACAATACAGCTTTTACAGGATCATAAAAATTTACCAATTCCATATCCTGCGGTTAGTACAAACTGAAATAAAATAATAATTAGGGCAACCCAAATTTGCAACTAAATCTGCAAATTTTTAACATAAAAAAAGATAAAAAATTGCAGAAATGCAAATTTTGCAAACAAAATAAACGGGATAAGTAACAAAAATAAAAAAACTAACATATAAAAAAGCAAAATAATGATCATTAATAGTAATATAAGCTAAAACCCAAGGCGTAAAGCTTTAAATAAAGTATTTACATATAGAAAATACTCTCCAATGTCTTCAGTATGGTTGTTTATATTGTCATAGATGTTTTTATTGTGTTGAAAATAATCGGTATAATATTAGCCGGCATTATTTCAGTGTAATAGTAGTTTTCAGAAAAGTGCTTATTATGGTTTATCCTAATTCGACATTTGAGCTCGTTTGTGGTTGATAAATTTACAATGATTCATTTAATGGTATTAATGAGGTTTTTATATTTCATATTCTGTCTTTTGAACTCCTTCGTTTTTTTATTTTTGCATGTTTTTAGATTGCAAGATAAAAATCGATGGAAAATTGTCTTTTCGAAGATACTACGTTGTCACAAAGAAAAAAAAAATCGCGGATTTGACCTAAACGTGAGAATACCGGCCGGATATAGCCTTTTATAATTTGTAAATTATTGATTTTCTATTTTATCTCCTATTCTCTTTGGCATTTTCCGTGGTAAAAAAAAATTACAAAACACAAGAATTTGCAAAAAGTGCATTTGCAATTGCAGATTTTGCAAATTTTGAATTGGGTTGCCCTAATAATAACACTAAGATTAAGACCAAGGAATAATGGATATTTATTTACAAATTAATTAATTCTCAATGTTAAAAAGTTGATTTTACTCACGGATAAAACTATAGTTTCATAAATATGAAAAACAGAATAGCCAGAAGTTAGCATTGACTTTGATTTAAGAGTGTCATTTTTCTCAATTAAAATATTTTGAATTTTATTATATTTCTATTTATCTTATAGTTTTTTTACTAATTTTTCTTCAATAATAAAAAAGTTATTTCAATATTGAAATAAAAAAAAAAATTCAATTTTATTTATAATATGAATTTTTTTCAGTTTTTATTTTCTAAATCCTGGGTGTACTGAAACATGTTTGGGTGTACGGAACTATAGGAATGCCAGAAATCCATTAAAAGTAAAATTAAGAGTTATTTATATGGCTAGAACTACATGAAACCTATTTTCAATAAAAATTGCCATCTTAAATAAAAAATAGGGCATCTAAAATATAAAGGCTAAGTTTTTTTATTCGTAAGATTTTATAAACGTATTTAATTGCATCCGGCGTAAAACCATCTTGAAAACCACATTGCTTTTTTAAAAAACATATTATAATACATTCCTTATTATGTCCTTTATAAAAATTTATGTCTTAAAGTCGCTCTACTTCAGCTCTGCAGGTTGGGCATGTTGTGTCTCTTTTCAGCCATGGTTTAATACATTCTCTGTGATAAAAATGCTTACATGTTAGTGGTGTTATATATTCATTAGCTTCATAGTTTCCTAGACATATTCCACATGTATCTTTATTTTGAGTGAGTAGGTCACTTATCTTCAACCCGCTAGTTTGTTTCGTACCATGTTCCTTTATATGTGTATTTTCAGAATTCCTAATATTCCCCCTAGTCGATGAATCGCCTTCACCACTATGTATAACCTTAGGCCTCACTCTATTTTTATCAAAATCTTGTTCTTCCCCTCTTAATCTTTTGTATGTTTTATAAGTTACTTTTGGCAATCTTTCAAATTCGTTCCGTGTAAAACCTCGCTTTACGTATCTCAGGAGACCCACTCGTGTCGGGCTTATATTATGGGTGTGTGTTTCTCTCAACACAGTAATTCCTCCTGGGTTTGAGTCTGTAATCATAGGATTTAGTCTATTCGGTAGTGAAGAACCATTTATGTTATTGTTCATGAGTGCAATTCTTCTATTTAATTCATTCGTTATTGCTTATGGTGTGTTTAGTCTAATATAGTTATTTCTCCGTAGTTCTCTTATTGATGCGTCTCCTTCCCCAAATAAGTTTCTCTCTATTTCAATTTCCAAAGGTGACTGTGAATTTTGTGAATTTGTTGAATCATCATGGTTATCAGCTAAAAAAATAAAAGCCATCTCGTCTGTACTATCGAGGAAGTTAAGATCCATTCCGCTACTCGTGAATGAATTATCAATTTCCATCTGTGAGTCCATCTGGCTATGTGCATATGATACACTAGGTATATGAACTATGGGGTTTATTTGCAATCCACTTTCTGTATAATCTTCGCTATTTATATTTATAGAGTCGTTAATGCTAGAATCCATTCCATCAATGTCATTCATGCCTTCAAAATTGTTCAAATCATTATTTATGCGTGTATTTATGCTTAATTGATAGTTTAAATTTATATTGCTATTTATATGTGTTTCTATGTTTGGTAAAATAGATCTACTACTGTTTAATTCTCTAATATCCCCATCATTATTCGGCCTTGCGGTGTAGCTTCTTACAAACATAATGTCTTCGTTAGCTTGGGCGCTATTTACGGTACTATTTCTTTGTGGTTGATTTGTAGGCTCTGTTATTTCTTGTATTACGGGACGATCTTCATTTATATTAGCTATTATTCGTTCCCACATGGCGTTATTATTTGACATTACAACATCCATATCTATTTCATTTCTCTCCCTAACTTCCCAATCGTCAGAATTACTATCGGCTAGATCTTCATGTCGTTCTGTGCCATCTTGATGATTTTGGGGGTGTGAATTTGCAAGTAAAGAAGACAATATATGCTCATCGCAGCTGTCACTGAGCATAATATCCAAGTACTGGTTCGTATTAGAATCATTGGATATGCTAGATTGCATCGGTATGTTGTTTTGTAATTCGTGCTGATTCGTTAGGAGTGTATTATTTACTTCAATGTTAGTCTCATTGTCTAGAAGGGGCGCAATTTCTTTCTCTTCGCTACATCTTTTATTCATTAAAACCTGTTCCCTAACAACTTCATTTTGGTCTAATGTTATATTTATCTCTTTATCTGATAATTCCATAGATTGTGTTATATTTACCTGGTCATTGCTCAATTTGTTTATATTGTTATCTAATCTTGATTGAATATTAGATGTCCTAGATCCTTGCATCCCCTGTGTCATATTATCGTTGCCAACCTTCATTCTCTTTTTAGCTTCCACTGTACCAATCTTTTTTCTTTTAATATTCTTCTATTTCTTTGTTTTAGAATGTTCCACTATTGTCGTGTTTTCAAGTAAATTCTTCTGCGAGTGTGCCTCAATTGGTAAATTAGTTTTCGAATCACTGTCTTCATCCAAGCTTCCCTGACTTGGATTAGCTATATCTGTTTTGGTGTGTTCTCTTGGAGTCTTTTTATTGGGGCCACGCTTTTTATAAGACAATTTGTTTGTTTTTATATTTTCATTTTCTAAGTTCTTAATTTCTTCATCTATCTTGCACTCACTTCCCGTATCAAAAAAGGTGCTGTTATTATTCATTGCCGGCTCAGTGGTTTCTAGTGATAACCCTTTTATTTTAATTATATGCTTATCTTTAGTTTCATTTGTTGTTGTGGTTGGATTTTGCTCTATTGAATCAAAAAATGGCACATTGCTTTTCCGCATTCGAGCTACACCACTGGGGTTTATATTAGATACATTTATTGAAACATGATCATCCTTGTTATTGGTTATAGTGGTTTCAGTGTCATTGATAGAACATTGATTTTTCATGATTATTTGGCTATTATCAGTTCTCGATTCTTCTGCATTAACACTCGATATGTCAGTCATGTTCATACATTGAGTATCTCTTGTTGTAGCATTAGTTTTCTTATTTGGGTTCCTTTTAGTGGGTATGCTATTCGGTTTTGTACGCGGTCTTGCTTTCTTTGCTTTCTTCATTTGTACTATAAGATGGATAATATTTTAAATTTATACAAGCGAAAAACGAAGGTTGGAAGGGATGGGGTAAAATAGACAAACAAGAAATAAACACTATTTCTTATTTAAGAAATTCTATACATCTCTGAGTTTTGGGTACATTGTACAGCCAATAAATATGTATTGAAAAAAATAAGTTTAAAGGTAAATAAAATTAATTTTTTTTTTCGAATTTTATAGATGGTTTTTTTTCTTTTAATAACATTTAATAAAACAAATTATTTCAAAATAACTTTATTTCAACAACAGATAACCTGGGCTATGACTCGGCTGGGTTTCGACAAGATTTCCTGGTAGGGTTGACCCTGGTAAGCGGCGCAGCCAGAAAGTGAGAGGAATAAGGCACGTGTACCCAATAAAAGTACACGCCTGAATTAAATGGTTTTTGTGATGTTTTAATAGTCAAAAATTACATTTACAAGAAATTTATATTTTTAAATTTTTAAAAATTTTTGTTGTTTTTTCACAAATATTTTGCATTATCCTAAATAAAATCTGGCTTTGCTATTATCTGCGTTGAAATGTTGAATTAATTATTTCCAGTAAAAAAAAAAGAATCTTTTAATTAAAAAAAACGAATTTTAGCCAAATTATAAAAAAAAATTGAAATTGTATTTATGGAATACAATAACTTTTTACCTATTTTCTAGAACTTGATTTTAAATCCAACAATTAAACATCGGCAACTTTTTTTAGTCCATTTTATGGGATTTCAGTTGTATTTTTTTCTAAAAAAATATATTAAAAAGAAGAAATTAAATATGCCATGTATAATTTTTCAATTTTGTAGAATTAGGCGAGATTTAGATCTAATGCGCTAAAGGTATACATTAATGCGACCTTTTAGGATACATGACTTATTTATAATCACATTTAGGCTATACTACATCAACCATGGACACATTAAAAACGGTTAGTATATGAATTTCATTATATACCGTATAGTCTCGAATATAAGCACAGGGTAAAAATAATTCTGTGCTTATTTTCCAGACTTTGTTTTGAATACCCTAAGAAGCAAGTGAAGAACATCCAACTTCGATAATTTAACATATCCTTCAAAAAAGGAATAAATATGTACGAAAACATTAAGTATATAGTAAAGTATTACTACTTTGGTCAAAAAAAGGAAATCTTTTGAAGTTCTGTGCTCACAAAAGTTCAAAACTTGATCTGTCTTGGTCTGGAGATAAAAATAAGAACCATATAAGTGCGATTACATTGATTTCCCAAAGGAATTCTTAATTTTTTGTTTCCTTGAAAGATTTTGAAACAAATTAGGAGTGACATTATACGTAATTTATGAATAAATAGAAGAATGGCAATTGATTTTTTCCGGATCAAATCATCTATTATTATATTTAACTGGCAAATATAAACATTAGTAAGATTATTTTCGTATTTTTATAATCTTTTATAAGCTCTTATTTTCGAGACTTTTTTCTCCTTAACATGAATTTATTATTGTTTAGACCCCGTGCTTATATTCGAGACTATACGGTATATACAAAATACGGTATTTATATGTATTATTTCATATTTAATATTCTTCTAGTGCTGAAACCACTGATTCGACAAGACCTCTTAGCAAATCATCTGGTAAATATGCATTCGGACTATACATAAATCTTTTGTATAGTATGTGTTCTAAAAGACCCTTTCGCTGATGACGTGATGGAAGCAGACGCAACAAGGCGTTACTAATATCAACACACTTAAATGAGTGGATAGTTCGAAGATTTTTCTGTTCCTTTTTACATTTATAATATGCATATAGATCCAATATTAGTCTTTTGAGAATATTTTCGCATGTTACTCGCGATTCGCCTAACATTTTAGCTCCATGGGGGTTGCATTTCGGGAGTGTTACTTTGATGAGTTTGACCTTCAATTTAGGATGTTTAAATTCTGCGTGATCATCATCGTAGCCAGAACCATTCTTTTCACTTGTAAAGTAGACAACAGGGACAGACACCTGTTTTACATTATCAGATCTTTTACATTGATTATTTCGATACTTGCCTAGATCTGTATAGTTCTGCTGATAGAAATCAGATTGTTCTATGTCTTGTATATTATCGCCTCTATACACAGTAGAAAAAGGATTTTGATCACTCTCTGAAAAACATCCATTTATAAAAATACTATGGTCTGGTTTTATTGGAGGCCTCATACAATGTACTCCGAGGATATAACACGATGTAACTATTATCTTGGTTATGTTAACTTGCATTACTTTCATATGTAGTTAATTTCCTGATAATATGTTATATTTATTAACTATAAAAATATGGACCCAGTTCCTCCATTTATTTTATGCCAATACGCGTTTAATATATAATTTGTGGTACATCAAAATAAATTATTTTATAAAATAGTGCGCTCAGCCTAGACTGGGCTCTAGCCCAGTATAAGTAATTTCAAAAAGAAGGGATAAAAAATTGGTCGGAAATTCAGCACAACAATAAAAAAAATGTATTGTTTTTAGACCTTATAAATATAAAAAGACATAGATTAATACAAAAGTAAAACATATGATATAACGGAGTTTAAACATCCTCGTATTCAGGGCTGCAAATATCCAAAAAAGTCAAAGTTTAGAATAATAAAATTCATAAATAATGAAAATAGAGAAAAAAAGAAATAAAATATTAAAATGGAAAATGCTATAACTGACTAATTTCTTTTTATCCTAACTAGAAACTTATAAACCTAACCTTAGACCACATCACAAAGAAAATTAAAAAAAAGAGAGAAAAAAGTAATGAATGCAAAATCTTGTACGAATACTAGCTTTTAAACATACCAATACGTAAACTTTAGAATTATATGCTTGTATCGCAAAAAATAATGCCATATGCCATACATGGCCATAAACTACATGGCAATAATGGTGGGAATACTCTAACCAAATTTTATCATAATTTCATACAACAAATATACGGCGAAAAAATTTTAAAGTATTAAAATTGAAAAAATATGCTACAATCTAATAAAAAACTGAAGTATTACAAGATGCAATATATTACTTGTAATATGTATAATTTTTCAAACGCAAAGTTTCACGAGAAAAAAACTTTCCCAAAACAATTTTTTTAGAGACTAAAAACAATTTAACGGGATTTTTAAAAGGTAATGGTTTGACTTAAATTACAATTTTGGATATTAATGGCTAAAAACATGGCACATATTATTGCAATAATGGTTGAACGAAAAAATGTAGGCCCCATAAATGACTATACCATATTTCAAAGCCCTGATTATATGTCACCATCATTTGTTCCATCCTTAAAAAGGGCTATTAAATCTTCGCCTTATAAAGAGATGGTGAAAACCCGTTTTTCAAAAAAAAAATAAAAATAAATTTTAGTGGCTTACTATAGTAATTTCCTTGCATGCATAGCTTAGTATATAGTGCCATAAAAAATATGCAGGTTGATGAGAATTTATTTTTAATATTTATTTTTAATTTAGAAAAATATTTAGAACTCACCCCTAAAAATTTACAGAGTTAACCTTTTTCATTTTACTGATATTCCTTTACTATTTATATGAACACGATATAAAATAAAACAGTTTAAACGAATACGTTTTTTTAATAGTATTTACATCAAGTATTTTTTTCGAAATTTGTTAATATCAAGCATTTTTATCTTTTTTTTTTGTTCCATTGATATTAATTAAAGGAAAAATAAAAATTAAAAACACAATGAAGCAATGAAGCAAAAATAAAGAAAAAACATAAAAAAATGCATAGTTTTTTTGATTTTTAGAAAAGCAAAATCCGAAACAACTAATGATATTAATACTAGGGCTGAGACCAATAAGGGTTAAGCAATATTGATCATTTTCAATAAGCCGAATAAATGTATAACTAGATGTAAAACGTAAAAAAAAAAAATATAGAAGCAAATTTAAAAAGTGAACATGATTTTATAGTGCTTACTATTTCATATAACTTCGTCATAGGCTGTTTTAAATTTTTATATATAATGATAGAATATATGTTTATAAAGTATATTTGTGTACTCTAAATCCAAGAAACTTATGTAGTAAATATACTTTTATATTAACTAATAAAAATGAAACTTTATGGAAAAAACTTGCATTATCCTGAACTTGATTTAAGCACAGAACAATACATTAAATATTCAAGATTAGTCGACCGCTTTGAATTAGAACGTAAGATATCCTACAGAAAAAAAAATAAATAGTTAAACAAAGAAGATGGCCTTAATATAAATTTCACCAATATAAAGAGCTTATCCGTTGTGCTTTAGAAAATGTATTGAATATATAATGATAAATTCGTATTTTGAAAGCCTTTATTAATAATTCGTGCTAAATTTATTTCTTGGTACAATGGCTTTGCCTCTTGGTAAAACTTTGGTTCCATATATTATCTTGTTGGTTTTTCTTCTACCATTTTATGGGTTTCGAATATAATTGATAATAATTAGGGCTGCCCGTATTAAATTACAATTAGGGTTTTATCAACGACAGTAACCAGAAAATAGTTACTATAAGTTACAGCTAGTTACAGTAATCATGTAAGTTCCAGTAAGTAAACGTACCGTTTAGACTTTATTATACTCTTGTTACCTAAAATTTCATGTTTTTTTTGTGCAAGGTTTTACTGGACCTTTTGAAAATTTAAAATTGTAAATAAAAGCTGCAAACACACCTTTAACTATACTTTAAATGTTAAAGAAAAATTTAACATTTACGTTCCTGTATCTCCTGTAATTTAATTATACGCTTGTTAAAGATCTAAAAAAAACTTGACTTAATATGTGAACGGGGTTTTGATTGCATTGTTAAAAAATTTTGAAAGCTGTAATTTAGCATATAGACCGCAATTTCGGATATTTTTTTTTTGGAAATTTTGTTTTTTTTTGCACAAATTTTGCGAAGTCTAAAGTAGAGGTCTGTATTAACCCGGAAATGTTTGGTCCGGCCAACCCGCGAGCCGGGTTCGGTCGAGTAGTAATTTTTTTGAAAGATCCTGGGTATTTTTTTTGTAAGATTTACCCGAAAAAAAATTATGCGTCAATTTTAGATAAATATATTTTTAAAACAAAAATTTAAAAAATATTGTTAACTACTTGTACTATTAAAAAGCAAAATACTGTAAAAAATATTAGTGTGAATTTAATATAGGCAATGCGAAAAAAGTGCCTTACGTTATATATATTGATATTACGTCTTAAAATCTATATACTATGTATATCAAAGCAAAAAAAAATAAAAAAAAATGGATAAATTGCATCAAGTAAATGTTTGTCTGAGCGAAAAGGCATAATAGAGCTAAACGTTAACCAAAAAAAAGTAAACTGCATTTTTTTGCAATTAAAAAGTGTATGGATTTATTATGTATTTTTTTAGGGTTTGTTTAAGTTAAAAGAAACCAATTTACAGTAAAAACAAAAAAAGTCTAAAAACGTAATAAAAATACATTTTGAACGTAACTTTAAGTAAACAAAAAATTATAAATAGCTGATATTTTTTACAAATTGAAAATTGTTGCCATTTCATTATGCAAGCATAGGAAAGCTGCACCGCACCCCTGCAATCTCAAAAACCTTAACTTTTATTACAATAATTTTATCCGATAGTTTTTACTCTTAAATATATAATACAAATACTTATACAGAAACAATCGTTTTTCCGTACATAAAAAACACTGTTTTTTTGTAATTTTAATTCCTAATTACTGTATTTTATGCACAAAAGAAGAAAAAATAAAAGATAAAGATAGCAATGTAAATTTTTATTTTTTTTAACCACTTTCTGTTTTTATAATATTTAAACTCACAATGACCTATACATATTAGAAATAAGCATAAAAAGATCAAATAAAACGTTTTAGCGTACAAAAATGTATTAAAAAAAGTAAATAACATACATTTTATACAGATAAAATATATGCACTATACAAACTATTGTAAACCATCATCCTTTTATTTTTTACAATCATTCGAATTATACAATAAACTTAACGGTAAAAACAAACTTGTACTTTTTTGTTACGCATTGCACGTTTAACCGCATTTTTTTACAATTAACATAGTTAATAAAATTAGCTGCAAGCAACCCCTGTAAACACATGTTATTTGTTATAAATTATATAATTCATCGGTTTCTAGCGTATTAACTATGTAAAAACAAATATAACATACTATCTTAAGGTTCTGTGTGATTTAAATGTGTCCAATGTAATTAAATACTTACAAATTTGGTTTGTTAAATTACGCAATATTAGCACAAAAAATCAGAGTAGAAAAGTTCTGCTATGTATTTTGGTATTTTTGCATGTATTTCTAGAACATATATGAGAAAATATGGTATATCATGTAATTAAACATAAGTAATGTTTTTCGGGCATTTTTGAGTATGTGCGAGCCGGGCCGGGTAACTTTTTTTTTTGCAGAAAAAACACGGCCGGACGGGCCGGGCTGAGCCGTCCCGGGCCAAGCTGTGCCGGGGTAATGCAGACCTCTAGCCATAAGAAGTGTAAACAAAATACACACTTTTTTAAATGGTTTCTTTTTCCGGATTACAGTAACCAAAAAAAAAGTTACTGTAAGTTACAGTTGCAAAAGTTACAGTATGAGTATCTAAGAAAACCCTAGTTACAAGTATCATCATTTAATTAACACCGCATAGTCTAGAAAGTAAGAAAAGTTTAAAGACAAAAATAAAAGTTGGATATATTGAGTCAAAGACCAAATATTTCCCGTTCGAAGTAAGGAATTTTCGCATTATTTTACAGGATTTTTAACTTACTATCGAGACTTACGGTGCGACTTGATAACAAAAAAATGTGTAAAAAATTAAAACTTTTTTATAATGTGCTAATATAAAATTAGAATATTAAAACATTAAAATGCGAACAATGTACTATTTAAAATGGTTGAGTTATTTTTTGGGGCATTTTTCATGTGATCAAGTGCTGGAATTAGGGTTTTCAATCCCGGGTAACCGCAGAAGTGTCGAATAGGTTAAGGGCTAGGGATTCCAAATCTCGGGATACGGGATTCTGGGATCCAAACAATATTTTCTCTTCTTAGAGATCCCGGGAGATCCCGGGATCGAAAACTTCTAGTATCCCATAAAAAGTATATCTTTAAAGTTGTCGATAATATTTTTTGAGGTTCATAAGACAATTTAAATGAATCAAAAACTTTATTTCGATGAAAGACGTGGTAAAATACAAAAAAAAATAGTTATATACGAATTCTATAATCAAGCATATAATTTTTATTCATTTAGAGTCATATAAAATATATTTAAAATGGCGCTTCTACAATTAGAGAATAAGAAGGCGCCTACATTTATAATATCATGTTGTGGCAAGAAGAGCAGAAGAATTTTTGAATATATAAAAAAACAAAAATGATTTATATAACTTAATTTGTTAAAAATTTGCTAATTCAAATAATTGTAGTTAAATTTTTTGTGGTTTTAAACATATAGTGGGTAAAGGTTTGATCATAGACAAAAGTAAATGTAATTTGTGAATGGTAAATGGTTTATATTTATATTTTATGGTGATCTTGTTGGCATTTTCTGCTTCTTAAATGTACTTGCCCTAGAAATAACACCTTAAAATCAGGTTTCATTTCTTGTACTGAAAAAGAGTTAAGTAAAAATATTTAGCCGTTTTCAATTATATTGTTACTTTCTTTGCATTTCTTTTTATTTATATCTTTATTCTGTGTAATAAATTCATTTTTGTCATTTAATATATTACGCTCCCTTCCTAACCTACCGCTGATTGTACAGATCCTGTTTCCCGGGATCCCGGGAACAACTTTTTGGGTTTTTTTTTTAAACCCCGGGAATCTCCGGACCCGGGATTTGGAATCCCTAGTAAGGGCCCTATAGGGAAAAGGAAAAATACCACCCCCTCCATAATGGTCATTACAGAAAAATAGGGAAATTTTCTAATTTTAGTTATAAATTTTATATAATTTTTTTTTGTCAAAATAAAAGCTGCATGACGGCTATAAATGAATGCATTTTGTGTATATTGTGTATATTTTAATAAAAATGCCGGAGTGTCGTTACATAAAAGAAGTATGTTAATTTTATTGCATTGATATTTGGGTGCGAAAGAACAATCGAAATTTCCAATACTTGGAAATCTGAGTATTTATAATTCTTAATATTCTAAATTCTTACTATATGGGATCACGTGAATCTGAAATTCCTTATATTCGAAAGAGCCGGGGTTTAAAACCCGAATATTCTATATTCTAAGTATACGAATTTAAAGTGTACATACAATGGGGTACTTTAATTCGCCTTTTTTGATTTATTAATATGTTAAATTCTGATATTTTTTAATTCCTAATAATCGGAATTTTTATTATTTTTAAGTCCTTGTATTTTGAATTGTAAATACTTGGAACTAAGGCTGGGCACTCAACTCACTTTACCCAGTTACTCTGGGTATTTTGGGTGAGTATGAGTAGAGTAATGAGCAAGTATTTATTTTTAAATTTACCCAACTTTACTCATT
>JAQFYM010003500.1:0-18450 GCA_034694785.1 Agrenia bidenticulata | reverse complement strand
AATTTAAAAAAAAAGTAGTTGTTTACAGAAGCTTTTCAATTTAAAACTAATACGCTATATATGAGTTTAGTTTCTGTGTCAAAATTAGTTTTTTTTTTCATCTATGTAGTCAACTAAGTATCAATAAAAAAGTGTAATATTCTTGAGAGTTTTTGTTTTCTTGTTAGTGATATAATTTATTGGAACGAACATCACCATTTTAAGACAAAAATTTAATGGACGTAAAAAGATTTCTTAAACAAAAATACGTTATAAAAAACGTAATTCAAAGCATAAAATATTATAGGACAAATCATTTTTACAGTAAAACATATATTAACTAAAAATTTAAACGTTTTTTTCGCATGCATCCGTTTTGTGTTTATTGCTATTATTGGTGTAAAAATACAACTGTTGCATTAAATGCATTGATGTTTTTAATACATTATATTAAATTATTATTTGCTATATAAATATACTGTAGTATTACGCTTTAATCAAAAAATATGCAATACAGCACACAAAACCGACGCTATATAGGGTTTAGCAGTAAAATCGTACCCGTACTACAAAAATGTAAGGTTTAAGTTCTTGCATTTGTGCAGGTATGTGCGCACGTAATGTAGAGAATTATATTATTCTTTTTCTTTTCGTTATCGTGTTTTTGCAGTCTCATCATGTATAAAAATACAATAGTAAGCTTTTTTTGGTCAATTTGTATTGTTCGCAATGTTTAAAAAAATGTCATGTATACTGTGCAAAATTATTGCTACTTTGCCTTATTACACTTTTTAAACTACAAAAACATATTTAAATGTTCTCCTGCGATGTAATAACCAGTTTGAGGGATTGAAGTAGGGTAGGGTGTAGGCATAGGGATACAAATTGCACTAGTATTATATACAAATTAAACCGTATATTTAGAGAAGTTTTTTTTTTTTTGTGCAGAGTTTTTATTTTATTTATAGATTCTCAATAATTTTTTTTTTGGCTTTTTAGCAAAAGAAACTATAAAAGTTTAGACTGTAAAAAAATGCATTGTAGCCCTTTATTTACAAGAGAACTAAATAACTTTGGCTCAAAATCATTTGTAGGCGCCACTAGGTACCGCAACAACCCAATATAAAAAAATTGAATAAAAGCATGCAAAATTCCTCAGAGAACATAAATATGTATTTTGCGTTATCACTATCTATAGTATACCCCCAAAAAGCAATCCTATGTACTAAAATCTTTAAATCGTTATTTCTTTTACATGAAAATTCAACAGGGTAGTAGGTTCTTATACTAGATAAAAATCGTTTACATTGTTAATACAAATTTTTAGTGCTAATAATTACAATTTGTATTTAAGTATATAGAAAATTGCATTCTCCTCGTTGAAAACAATATGAAATTATGAGACTTCTCAGTTTTTTAGTTATTGAGCATAACTATTGTTGGTGTTTTTTCCGCAAAAGATACTAAATTTTGTGCACAAAATATGGCGTAATATATCAAAGATTCTTAATTCGATTCATGCATAAAAAAGGTGTAAAGATGCTGAAAGCTCTAATAAGCTACAACAGTGCAAGAAAAAAATAAAACTTAAAACAAAGGTTAATATGGTGAAATCGGGTCCGTAAAAAAGGTATGTATGTAATTCATAACAAAATTTTTGCCTTATGTAGTAATTTGACTGCCTTGTATTTGAGCTGTCCTGCGGTATGCTGATCTTTATTCTTACACACTGAGTTGCGAAAACTTGTGTAAATAGTATAAGCGACCTCATTAAGAATTTACTTGTAAAAAAATGTAATTGCAAGCAACTGAAATCACTTTCTATAGGTTGTATATATAATTTAAAAGGTAGATATGGTCGAGTTTTTAAATTTTATTAAGTTTTGTTTGGTTCATTATGTAAAAAAGTAAAGAACAAAAAAAATCTGAGAAAACTAACAAATATAAAAGTTTATTCTTTTTTACAAAAATAAAGCTAATATTTAGTTTAATTGGCGTAGTAAAAAATATAATCCGTGCTAAACATGCCATATAACGCAAGCAAAAAATCGACCCCTGTTTTAAATAACAAAATATTGGTTCGTAACATTGCATTGCATTCAATAAAACAAAAACTATTCTAATAGCGTTAAAACTATATGCTTCTTGCAAAGAACATTTTTTTCTGTTTAGTATCAGTATTACAAAAACAACACAAATTTATTAAGTTGTTTAATGTGAAACAACATATGAACTCAATACTTTATAGATTGGTTATACGCAAACAAATTTTTTATTGACGGTTACCATAAAACCCTTTTTTTAATAAATTTAAAGTTGTTTGTATACGTATACCTAATCATATTGAAAGATTTTGCATGTTTCTTATTTGAATATATACAAGTAAAATATAGAAAAAAAAGATTATGTCTATGTAAACATTGTTTACAGTTCATTTTCATATTTTATGGAAAACAACTATTTTAAAAAAAATTAAAATAGAAAATTTTTCACAGATAATGTGGTATTTTCTTTTTTTTTGTTGCTTTTAGTCACGTTACAAATTTCATCCTTTGGCAAAAAAAAAAGTTTACTTACCACCGTCGTCTAAAAAAAAATTATTTTAAATTGTTTGTAAAGATTACACATTTTTTGAAGCAAAGTATATTGCGTTTTTAGAAATTGGGAAGTATGCAAAAAAAAAATGCTTGATTGCGCAAAATCTTGTTTTTTAAAGAAGGCTTATTGTATAATCTGTATCTATACTGCTCCTAAAGTTTTATACCTGTCAATAAAATAAAAATTTATTTATTGCAACAAAATAAGCCTACTAATTTGGCTTTCAATGTTAAATTAAATGATTATCGGGCTTTTTATTGTTTTTTTATTAGGTGTTTTAAAGATCGTATATTTAAACAAAAGCACAGAACGTAAAATACGAAATGCAAAACTAATATCGCACATAGTATTTACCTACATATACACATTTCCGCAGCATCAATGTTCAAAAAGCACATTTTAGCGCACTGAAAACATTTTGTGATTATTTACTTATGCATCCTGTATTGTTTTCATTTTTTTCTTAACTGCATCTTCAAATTTTCGAGTCCGTTTTTATATTGCTGTAATTATGCAATTATACACTGACAGTTTACGTGACGCATCTCAAAACTAATACCGCTTTTTACAATTTCTGCACAAAATATCTCACCGTTGTTTTTAAACATTACGGTTAACGTATTTGTTGTATTATACAAACGCAATCTAAAAAAATATAATGATTACAGAGACGAATCATTCCTTTAGTACGAAATATCATTTTTGGCAGTGCTGATAGTTTTTTAATAGCTGTATAAACAACAGGGTCAATACATTGCATAATTTATTTAAAAGTCTGCGAAAAATGCCCCTAATATAAAAACACTATATAATTAAATTTAGAAAGTTGTTTTCACAACACAACAAAGGTTCTATTTTACTATTTTTTAATCGTAGACTCCTTTTTTCTAATCGCTAAATCAATAATTCTATTAACCGAGTTTTTTGTGAAAAATATAGCATCAATTGAAAATGTTTTCTCCTTAAAAAGTAATCAATTGATGTTTTATAAAAAAAAAATGTAAAAGCTTTTTTGCTAGCCTAAGACACGACCTATTATTTGTTTTGTTATAAGCAAGTATCCTATACGAATTAACAAAGAGCTGACACACAGATAAAAGGCTCTGGCAAAAAAACTTGGGTAATATTCGGTAAGCCTGAATATAAACCAACTTCATAGTATATCAAATGTTTTTTGAAAGGCCAGGTAAGTCTTAAGTAACATGATATTTGTTATAGACCTTATTTTGGCAGAAGACTTAAATGAAGAACAGATGAGTCACTTCAGGTATACCAATTTATTATATATATTTTTACAGATTTATCAGTATGAAAACATGGCCACGAAAGACAATGCATAACAATTTATGGTTTATTAGGGTTCCAATAAGTCTCCAATATCGCATTATAATTTAAGCTACAATAAAAAAAGCCGTCTGTAGATGTTAAAGACAGTGGCGTATTTAGGGGTCGGGGGTTTTGGGGGGTGTAAACCTCCCCTCCCCCCTGCCCGTAAAGAATAAAAGCTTGCCTTGATTTGTGGGGTAATATTTTTTTTGGTCAGATTATAATGACAAAACTTATCAGTTATTATTTACAAATGATGAAAAATACGCACCGAATTATTTTGAGGGTTTAATTTACTGGGGTACGTTGTTAATATTTTTTTACAGGCACTAAAGTTTTCGATTTTATAATATCAAGACGTACGCATAGAAAAAAACAGCAGGTTTCTACAATTATCACGAGAGAAGATACACTTAGAGCTACAGATTAACTCGCATCTGGAATTTTATCTTATTGTTTTGTTTTTCAAACAGGTTGAAGCTTTATAATGTTGCTTAGAAAAATATTGCGATTATTTGCGTTGTATTGCAATGTTTGAAACTTACATGTACATTTTTTGACATACTCTTTTTTTTCACAGCGCTGTTAACTGTGTATCTACAAAAAATAGTAGCTGTGATGTAGTATATATTAGTGTTGCAGAAAAAAGTTTTTGCGCAAGTAACATTTTATATGCACCTTGCCTTGTACATAAAACAAATTATGCATGTTATAGAAACATAGTATGTACTTTTTACAAAAAACAAAACAGTATTTAGATAGTATGCAAAAAAATGCACTTTTAAACAAACAGTCACAACAGCGCCGTATATACTTGTCTACAAGATTGTAACCGAGAAACAGGAAACCTAGCAGAGTTTTGATACAATTTTCCTAGGCATATACATTTACTAGTTAATTCTATGCCCTATATACCCACAAAATGCAAATTTTATAGTGTACATAACTATAAACCTGCCATAAACAAACAAAAAAAGTTTAAGAAAAGTATAGGTATTCTAGTTACTCTTCGTAACGCAAGTCTTTATAATTAGTCATAAAGATGCATATTACTGCACAAAATTACTTCAAGAAATTGCAATCATATAGTTTTTATTACAAGAAAACAATTTACATATACGGTAAAGTTTTTTGTTCGTTTGAAAGCGCAAGTCAACTAATAAAAATATAACTATTTAAGGCGCGTAATATTATTTGAACACAACAGATAAAATGAATTTGTAAACAGCAATACATTTAAATTGTTGCAGAATATCTACCTACAAGTAAGATAAAAGGCATCTTTTCATCGGATCAGGTAAGTTTTTTGGGCGTGGTTTTCTATAGTTAAATCGGAAAAAAAATAAAAGCATGTTAAATACCTATCTTCAAAACACACGTTCTTATTTTTTGTTGTATGCAACAAGACAACGTAAGCCAGTGCTTAAGGCTGCCCGTTATATATTTTGATCGTATACAAATATTAATAGAAAACTTTAAAACTGATTCTATGTATTTTGTATTACGTTATGTTACACACATTTAATATGAAGCGGGGTAAATTCTATTGATATGCTTTTTGTACATATGTTTTAGGCCTTGACAGAGCTACTCTGTTTCTAAAGGTATGATTTAATACCGATAAGGTTGTAATAATATACAAAAAGTAGAAGTCACATACATTTTACCGTGTTTTGTACAGATCACTCGGTAAATTTGCTTTGGTTTTTATGTCTGCAGGTGCGTAGAGACTATGCAAACATTTTACAGAGAAACTTTTGCTTTTTAAAATACGTAAAGCTATTCTGAATATGCTGGCAGATTCTTTTTAAACTAAAAAGCGTAAAATCTGCGAAGACTTGTTATTTAAAAAATTTTATGTTTCTTATATACTGGCAACACATGATATTATGGTTTAGATGCCATGTTCGCTTTTTGCAGTCAATGTACAAGCAAAATGCAAAAAAAAACAGCTTATATTTGGATTTTATATTGCACCGTCTAAATTTCTTTTTATTTAAATAGTATTATAAATTTATTGCTGAACGATTTATATATGTGCAATTATGTACAAGACTTTTTTTGTATAGTAGTTGCATTATAATTTTCATTTATATATATGGTGATAAAATTGCTTTTAAACAAGTAGGAAATCCATCATTGTTTAGCTGTAGATGCTAGTTTTTTTCTAAGATATTGCAAGAATTTATCAAATAAAAATTGAGGTTTGCATTCTGATTGTATATTAGATTATAGTCGTTTATGATACGAATGTTATAAAAAGTAAAGTATGAATATTTAAGGCTTCGGTGCATACTTGAAAATAAAAATATAATTTTTTTTGTGTAATAAAGATGTTTTTGTTTTTCTACATGAGCATTTTTTTGTATGTCTATATCAGTGCAATTGTAGTTGTAAAGCATGTACGTTGCATTAGTCGATAACTATTATAAAAGCATCTTAAGATCTTAACGTATCTAGTAAAAATGTAATGTAATATCATATCATTGCTGTAAATGTAGATGCTTTAAAAATGTTGTAGTGCAATGTAGAACCTATTGATTTGTATTCGAATATCACCAAAAAACCCGAAACTAAATTTTTAAATTTTATCTCAAGAAGAAAAATTGTACCGTAAAAAAGCCAAGATATCATACGATTACACAAATCATAGTTTAAGTATGTTACATTTTGCATACCAAGCCTCCGCAAAAATTTTACCATATCAAAAAAAACTAATAAAACTAATACAAAAAAATCGTATACGAGCCTATTCAACCAACTTTGTATTTATGCATGGTACTTCTGTTTTGACAGCAGCTGTATAACATAGCTTTGACGTTTTTCGACGGTTTTTTCTACACTAATTTGGTTGCAAATTATTCTTTTCGTTGACTTTTGATGTACAAAATTTTCTGCTGCATTCATATTGTACAACAAAATATTTGAAATTATATAAATTTTTGTTATTACTTTTGCATGTCAATGTCGTAAAACAAGATATAAATTAGCAAATTGCTGACCGTGGATTGTTTTAAAATTATTGCGCGTACAAGTGCATCGAGAGATTTTCTATTACAAAAACCAGTTGGCCAAATAAAAGGAGACAATCCTGTTTATCCATTATATACTAATGCTTTGCACGCGATCGAAAGTGTCATTGTCTAAAAAT
The DNA here is from genome assembly GCA_034694785.1 of Agrenia bidenticulata. Classification (NCBI taxonomy): domain Eukaryota; kingdom Metazoa; phylum Arthropoda; class Collembola; order Entomobryomorpha; family Isotomidae; genus Agrenia; species Agrenia bidenticulata. The sequence goes on along the minus strand of JAQFYM010003500.1, from coordinate 11,396 downwards.
ACTATATATATTACTGCACGTAAGCGGTGAAAACCATAAAAAAACCCCCAAAAAAAATCAAGAAGTGCAAAATTATATATAGATTTAACATGAATTTAAGCAGTCTATTTTTTTTTATGCGTTGCGGAATGAAGTTTAAAGATTTGTATTTCTAAGAGCTATAAGCAAAATACATATACCCCCGTCCCCCGTAAAAAAAATCCTGGATACGCCACTGGTATAAGATATATTAATAATGTGGGTAGATTCATATCCTATAAGAAAAATACTTTTTAAATAATGAGAACATTGTCACTATCGTTTTTTTTTGCCTAAAAACGAACCCATGCGTATTTTTTTTCTTCTTTTTTGCGCAGCAAATTTATTTTGCTAGTCTATCTCTAAAAATATGCAAGCAAACTGCAACAATAGCGATAGAAATTATATAACAGCTATAATTATTCATATAAAGAGTGCAAAACTACATTTCCTATTGCTTTTTGTATGCTCAAGATTAGAACTTTGCCAAAAGATTGCAGTGTAAGAGCCGATAAACACATTATTTTAATGTGAAAAATATTTTTTTGTTTTTTTTTTTTGCGCTTTAGTTAAAAAAACGTTGGTTACTGAATCAATATCAAAGTGTACATTGTAAACATAAACATAAAATGGAATGTCCTCGCCCGTGTAAAAAACGTATCAAAAACAACACAATTATTTAATTTAAGAGTTCCAGTTCTTTTTTAGTTTTTTTTTTATTAATAATACGCTGATTTAAAATGTTATCATATTACAAATTTTATATTGGCTGTTTTAAGCATTACAGACGCACAAATAGCAGTATAGTTGCATATGTCATTGTTTTGGTTACTAGTGAGATAAATATTGGTCTATGTTTAGCCTTTATTTATACTTTTTCAGGCACTAACATACGCTTTTAAGTAAATTTTACACTTGATACAAGACATAAACAGGTGGAAAGTTTTTTCTGTTGAAGTTTTCGGAAATTTGTAGGTTTTTGCATTTTCATCCAAGCAGCTACGCTAAAAAAAATTTGTGATTGTCAATGAGCACAAAGTAATACATTGTGATACTTAGCCGCTTGGCTTAAGATCATCATAACTTGGATGTAGAATTACTTTCGTGTGCTTACGACGTATACAAACATGTTGCAAATAAATTTGAAAAGCATAACAAAATATATTAGAGCAATTGATACCTACATATCAATGTTTGCTAGAGATACTGTTCCTACCAAATAGTACATACGCTTACCGAAACGTCCTTAAAAAAATGTACAAAGAAAATGCATAGAGTTTATCCATTTTTGTCAATTGCGGGTGTTTTGTAAAACTTTTAATCCCCCGCTTTGCCGGCACATAGAGTATAAGTCAAATTCAGTATAAAAAACATAGTTTAATACTGTGGTAATTTTACCTAAATATATACGATTCACCGCTCACATTGCGAACAGCTTTTTTATTCAAACAAGTAAAAACATATTGGAAAATAAGGCCTATGTAAACTACCCTAAAAAAATATTTTATAGCTGTACACGTGGCAGATTTCTATTCAAAAAAAATTAAGACGCTTTAAAACCATAAAAGGATAACCAATCAAAATTTGCAGTTAATAGATTGTAAACAAAAAAAACTCTTAGTAAGGTGCGGTTTAGTATATTTTTTGCATTGAGAACTTTTTTTATTGTTAATTAGTTTTTTTATCTTTTTATCTTTTTTCTATAAAGGAAGCAAAATAACTCAAAAAAAATGTAAATGTTTTAATTTGTTTTTTTTGCACTAGTTACAAACTGTTATTTTTTTTTTTTTGAAATTACAGTTTTTTAAGACTTAAAAGGCAGTGAATAAACTTGGCGAGTACACGTATAAACTACGGAGTCTCTTTTAAAATCCCTAGTTTCATTAACTTAAAAGATTAACCAATATTCAGCTGCATTTTCAAACCTTTTCAACTTTATGAAAGAATGATTATCAGCTGTACGCGTTGTATTTAGAATGTGAAAAACAGTTAAAAAGCGTAAAAATCTGTAAAAGTTTTAAGCAAACATCATTTAAATGTATGTTTAGTTTAGGGTTATTGATTTTTATTAAAAATAAATTATTGTTAATTAATTTTTTTTATATTTGTTTTTTTATAAAGGAACTAAAAAATATGAATAAAAAAACTAGCGTTTTTTATATTTATACCTACTGTGTTTATTGTTTATGCCGGTAGTGATTTATTGACTACAAAAAATAATGTATAAACTTGGAACGGACATCTTTTATATAAAATTTGATCGCAACAAAAATAAACAATACGTATATTTTTTTTATGTTTTTTTTATGTTATTAAATTGTATTTATTACTGTCATTGATGTCTTCCTGGTATTAAACCTTATATGCGAATCAAGCAAGTACACAATTTTACTTATTTATTTAAGTAAAACAAAAAACCATTGGAGCATTGCCAAAGCAAAAAAAGACATATAAAATCAAGAAAATTATAAATTTATATAGTTTTATTTGCAGCAAAGTATGTTTTTTACATAATACTAATAGTTATCTTATAAATTTTATGTATTAATACTTTTTTTTACACATTTTGGTTCAGCGTACCTTTGGCACTTAAAATACATATAGGTATCTAGCAATGAATATAAAACTATCGATTTGCTTGTTAATTTGAATATAACATGAAGGCATGTATACCTTGACATGACAAGGTCATAAAGAATAATAATTTGTGTGTAATGTCAGAATCCATGGTCAGGTTTTGACAACACAAAGAAAGCGATTGTTTAGTAATATTCGCGCGTTTCCTTTATTAATACAAATATTACAAGGATTCAAAGTGTTACCTTAAAACGACCTTGACTTTATTCAACAATGCAAAGCAAAAAAGCAATCCTGAATTATCGCACGACTTACAGTTAGGTCGCATAGAAAAATGTTTTATAACACAATTTAATTATAAAGGCAGATGTATTTGCCGCATCATAAGCGCAAATGTATATCTTAATTTTGAAGACGCGTTTTTTCAGATATAAGTACTTTTATAGTCTATAAAAAGGATATAGCGTGCTTTAATAAAACATTCTCTTTTAGTTGATCAAAAAAAAATGAAAAGATTATTGGTGCCAAGTCTTAGCTGTAAATAAAACAGAGTAAAACAAACTCATTTTTCTACTTTTTGGTTCGGTGTTTTTTATAATAAATGCTTAAAATAATATTGAAAAAATTACCTCTTTTTATTTGTATTTTTAGAGTTTTTCTGTATTGTTTTAAATTTATTTCTAAACATTCATTTGTTTTTAAATTTTCATTCAAGCATAATTTGCTGTAAACCTTTTGTTTAGACAGTTCATACCGAAGTATAGTCTAGTAAAAAGTAATAACCGCATTCTTTTATGCATCTATGCTTTTTGATGGTAAATCACTTTTTCTCGTTAGTATGGTCAACATATAATGCTAGTCAACATATTAGGTATTCTTACATTCCTGCATTATATTTACATATAAATTATGTATTTGCCCTATCATCGTAGACTTATCGATCACCCAGCTCAAAAAAACAATATCCTGCCTTTTTACGGAGAAGGCTTTTCTTTGAGATGAAGCATGTATGAAATTCAACATACATAATTGTTGAAACTTTGCGACCCTGATTGAATATACGCCCGTGAAACCGGACCATACTGCAGAAAAGGTACAATAAGGGCTATCGCTTGCTAGACTATAAAAAAAAAGACAAACGTCTGTCATTTACCTGAACTTTTATCAGTACAGTATTATAAAATAAAAGCATGATATGCATTTTTTTTGTGATTTTAAATTTAAAAGTTAAGTGTTTTACAGATGAAATGTATTTAAAACAAAAAATAAATTGAAAAGAACCTCGCAGTGAACATGATTGAACACTTTAAAACCTTAAAAACACACTAAAATATGAACCATCATATACATTGGCTGTGTGTTTAAATGTTTTTTGTTGTACGTCTACATTATCTACCAAAAATTGTAGCACTACGCGCATTACACATAATTTTGCACCTTATTGTGTACTCTAAAATTTAATTAAATGCAAAAATGCTAAATATAAAAGGTTACTGTTTTCTTTTTAACAACCGTCTTGTTACTTTAAGCTACATATCAATCAGAGTTGAGCCATTTTTTACAGTTCCTACATTAGTTCTATATTCATATTATTTTTGTATTTGAACAATACTTGAATATGTGGTAATCAACAAATACCAAGAACAAAATCCATTGTTTTTGTATGTATATAAAATATATTTTTATATTTATAGCTTATGGGACAAATTTTTGACAATATTATAAGATTTTGTTTTTGTATTTCACAATTAATTTAGATTTTTGCGCTAAAATACAAAAAGGCTGAAGTTTTGTCGTTAAAACAATTATACAGCGCTTTGCATACAACACGTTTAAAAAAATTTACAAATATTTTTGTAATACACCATAAAACGCATGAAAATGATACATATATATGAAATATGACCAGCCTAATATGTGTCAAAAAAAATTGAAGATAGAAAGAAATATTATATAAAAAAAACACAGAAAAATATTATCATATTATCATATGCGTAAAAACCACCGCTTATAAATGATATTTATTAAAAAAGTGTACAAACAAAAACGAATTATCCATAGTGAACCCAGTAAAAAATTCATTAAGCAAACTAATTGCTACAGAGAATTCTAAAATGCATTATTTTTTGCTGATGACCAATTTTTGTATATAAATCAACATTATTAGTATATGTTCCGCTTTTTCTTTTAGCTTATATTTGCAAGTATTAAATTCTCTTTTGTGAAATGGTACTAGAGACGCAGTATTCGCATTTTCGGCACTCATACAAAGATGTATCTTTTATCAAAAATTTGTATGTTTTTTGCTTTTTAAATTTTTTTTTTCAAAAAAGGAACATAACGGTTATCGACCTCGTAATAAAACAAAAAAACTGTAATTGTTTAAAGTCAGAGTAAAAAATACTACCCCTTTTCGGGTTAAGTCAAATTAATATGCTAGAGTAACTTATTGTCTTTTTCTTATAGTAACTATCAGAATTTGCGTAATTTTTGGACAATGAATATTTTTAGTTATAAAAATTATGGATGAAATTTTTTCATATGCGCATACTACGCGGTTTAACAAATATTTTCATTAACCAGATAGTTTTTGCGCTTTATCATAAAATTAGTTGACTCAATAAATACTTTGAAAAAAATAGGCCAAAAATAGTGTATGCGGTAACCTGATTATATTATAACGCCGTGGTCTGTAACCTTTTTACTAGTTAATAGAACGGTAAGCGGTTTAAGACTTTTTTTAAAAAAGAAAAAGAATATACGTAAACATTTTAATACTAAGCGGATGTTAGCGATCTGTAGCTATATATTTAATTACTATGAGCAAAAATTAATTTAATTGTGCAATTTTAAAAAACATAAATAACAATAATAAAGCAAAAATGAAACAAAAAATTTAGCAATAGAAGTCATAAACGATTTATTACGAACCAAAATAATTCGCAAAATTTATTAAACAGATTTTTGCCACGTGCTCCGATTCAATGCATTTTATAGAATGGTTCCTGCTGTACTATTGTTAATAAATTTTTTGATGATATTATTTACATTATAAAAATCTTTTTTAAATATGTTTACAACATTTCATTTATATAAGTATATGAATATCTAAGATATTCTTTAAAAAAAACGAAAAAAATAGGTCATAGAAAAAAAGATAGAAATACTAAAAACGATAAAAATTACAAACAAATTTAATTACTAAAATTAGTAGTCGCTTTAATAAAAGAATCTATCGAATTAACGAAAAAACAGTTTTGTATGTGCCAGTAAGCAGAACACACTATATGTAAAACTTGAACAAATTTATTGTTTTAATCTGTTATTTTATTTAAATTAGAATTCTTTTTTGAATTTTGTCGTTTCGATTATTTATAAAAACTAATTGTGCGATATATTTTTTTTTTATTTTTTTAAAACAAAATTACTCAGTTAATATACGAATAAAAAAATACTATATGGGAATATAAAAATAAACAACAAAAGGCGTTTACTGTGCAATTTTTTCTTTCATTACAAATTTACGCAACCTGCAAGTAACTGTCTCTTGGATAACAACAAATGAGTAACCGATTAGTTAGATACCGGTAAACTAGGCATGCAGTTACTGTAAAAAGGTGTGGAGTAAATAACTATTTGTTTGTTTGTAGCCCAAAAATAAAAAATAAAATAAAAAAGTGTTAAAATCGTACTGTCAAAAAACCGTAGTCGTAAAAATATTTTAGCTATAAATTTAATATCCCGAAATAAAACAAGACTACAAATATATATATAAAAATGCGATTTAAATAATCAGAGTTCTTTGTAACATTACTCTTATTACTAAACCCAAAAATTTACACCTACACATAAAACCAAGATGAGAACACAAACACGTAAAAACGAGTTGCAAATAATCCCGTAGGATGCGACTAATATCATACCCTTAGGATTTTTATCTTTTTTCTTATTTAGTCGATATCTGGTTCTTTGGGTCGAGCAATAACGAGTACTACTTAGGCAATAACACGGCACAAAATATACTCACCTAAGACTGCTTCAGTGCAATAAGTTTACAAGGTTTGCTGGTGGGGTCGGTTACTGGTTTTTAATCAAAAGAGGCCATTTCCTTATAAAAAGTTTTGAGTATTTTTTCTGTATTGTGTACCGCTGAAAGAGTACTTTTTGCCCAGTTACGCTGCGTATGTCTGTTTCGCGTTTTTAATTAAGCAAAAGCCGGGCAGTTTTTTTAAGTTCCAAGATTCTATACTACTGGTTGTCTGCAAAAAGCGCATTTATTTTTTACTTTTTCGGTAAGACTAGTAGAACTGACAATAGGTTGGGTAAAAAACAAGGTGCCAGCTAGAAGTTTTGCAGAGTAACAATACATATACTTTTTTATTTTTTTATTTTACTTTTTAAATACAAAAATACCCGGACCTTTCCTTTGTGGGTGCGGGATATACTCGGTAAGGTTGTGGTCAGCATAGAAAATTTTAGTCATTTTTATTTCTCTCTTTTTTGCCGGCATTTTAGCTGGAGCCAAGTCAGCTTGCACTCCAAGCCTTTTGCACCATATACTAGACTGTTTAAAGAGAGTTCTTTTTTTAGACTTTACACAAGTAGTAAAGCTTATAGGGTGCTAAAAGGGGTTCTTTTTTCTGACATTTTTTTAAACCTCCTGCTCCAAACTTTGGGCCTAAAACAGACAAATAAAAGCATTACAGTTCTGTAAATATTCTTGACTCTAAAGATGAATTTTTTTTGAAAATTATGTCAATAGACTTATCTACGATACTTTGAAGAGGCTATGTTTGATGCCGCTCATTCTGAAGATTTTTCATCCCAATGTAAGCGATGGTAGGAGAATACATTTTACTAGTATCTTTTATGTTCAAGTGATAATATTTTGTTTCCAATAACTGGTCTATATGTGTAAAAAGGTTTTTGCCTTTTTTACAGTCTTATTTAGCCATTTTTACGAGGTCGAGTTTGTCATTAATATAAATACCCAGGTAGGTGTATTAGTTTAAAATTGGTATTTTTCGGGCTTTTACTGTAAGGGTCCGGACAATCAAGTGGTCAAATCTACTTCAATACAAAAACAACTGCATATATTTGTGTCAAGTCGATAGAATTATTTTTTTACCATAAAGAGAGTTTTTTGCAAGTTCACTAATAATTTCCGAAATTCTTCCTGATGACGACCGTGTCATCGGCAAACCGAAAACTTTAAAATTTTTTTAAGAGTCCTGGTATATAGACTATTTATAAGGAAGTAAAAATATCATTAGTAAAAATATTGAAAATTATTGGTAAGGATGTAAAGCCTTGGCGGACTTATCTAAAATATAGAAAGGGATTTACCAGTTTTAGATACAATTTTTATTCTTACAAAAGTGAGACTTATCTCTGATTTTATAAAGTTTAATGTGGCTTTTCCTATACCAGTGTTTATCGATTTCTAAAAAGAGTACTATGTGGTCACATATAAGTGCTTTTTGGAGACCTAAAATGTAGCTAGTTTATCTTTTTTTGCATTTGTCATCGTTGATTTGGTTTTACTAGCCATGCCGCTGGACACACTCCTCATTGGCAAGAAACTCGCTGTGTTTTTTTAAAGAACTTTTTTCAATTTAATGATTGTATTCTAGAAATACTATTTAAGCGAGAATTTGTAATTGAGTCAGAATAAGACAGATTCCTTTTGTTTATCCATATTAAGCTTATCCAATTTTTTACATATGAATATTAAGGTGCGTATGTTCCATTCTTTTGGAAATCAACCCCTTATAATGCATTGTTTTTGATATCATGAAGAGCTATAGCAAAGACGCTTCTAAGGTTATTTTGTTTTTGAATAGTTTTGAAAGTTCGCATGGGATATAATCATGTCCCAAGGCTTTTCATATTCCAATGAATGTAGAAACGTTCGTAAATTCTCAAGTCGGAAGATTAGTTGATCTGTGTATCAGCACATTTAGTAACTTATTTGAAGGATTTAGATATTGTTCGTAAAGATGGGAGGCTGCAGGTTTTGCTTAACACGGTAGACAAAAATTCTTTCAATTCGTTCTAGTTAGTTTTTTTTTCTAAGGGATCCTGACACCGGGTTTTTTGTCGTTTGAGCTTGATTGAGCATGTTTTCCGTTGTTTTTTTTCAAGAAGTATGCTTTTAAGTTATTAAAATTTTGCGCACAAACTTTTTTCTTTTAATTTATCTTGCTTTCTATTCCTAAACAGCGAATTTTGTTATGCACATTTTTTTCATATTCTTGCGATCTTCTAGTGTGGATTGTCCTTTGCTTACGAACCGGTTTTTTTTATCGTTTTTGTAATGAATGCAGTAATTGGAGTGCAGTAACTGTTAAGTGATGGAATGGGATCTTATGATGATATAACCTTCAGGTTTATAAGAAGGTTGATGGTCTGCCTCTATAAAGATGTCGTCAAGCTGTGTGGTTAACGACGTTGTCGTATATAATTAGTTTTTTTGTTTTTTACTGTTTTGGCAGTTTGAGGGTGTTTCTATTTAAAACCGAAATAGTCGAAACACTTTAGTTTTAGGCTTTGTAAAATTACTGATATGACAATCGAAAAATTGTCTGGTGTACGTCTTACCGTCAATACCTATTAATATTTTATAATTCGCTGTTATTATTAGAGACCTCAAAAGGCCGGAATTATAAACTAAAAATGCGTTAAATTAAATCTAAAAAACAAAAAATCTATCCGAACCAAAGCGATCCAGCGTACAACCGGAGATCTTTTGTATCCGTTTTGCATCTTAAAAAAATCCTTTTAATTAGTTCCTCTAAATTAGTTGTTTTCTATTTTTACCCCCTAAAATGACCTCAGGAAATTTTAGCTTTGATACAAGCAAAATCAAATACCAGCCACTTTACATGCATGCCATCAGAATTTTCCGCATTGTAATTCAAAATGATATAGTTAGTTGTTCGCATGCAATAAAATGTATAGGGTGGATAAGAAAAGTAGCATTTCGGCATTTGAAAAACACAACACTTTAAAAATGCATGTACAAGCGTTAGAGGCTAGAATAATATTACAGCTCATAGTAAAAATTATAGAGGAAAGAGCGCTTATAGATGAATTTTAAGGTGATTTTGTGGAAGTGTTAACAGGGTGTAGCTTATTTTTTGAGTTTTGTTAATTAGAAAAATTAAGGAATTTTATGGAAAATATACGGGACAGCAACTATTTTTCCAAATACATATCGCTATTCACGTTTACCTACAATTTTCAAGACCGTTGGAAAGGCATTTATGAATACTTTTTTGATAAAAATTCTATCTGCAAACTGATGAAACGTGCGATACATCAAATGGCAAAATTTTCAATTTCCTGTAGGTGAATGCAGTGATTGTGTAAGAAGCCGTCACTTTTTAGTACAGACTGTAAAATATGAAGCTTTAATAAGATAAATATATATGGAAAAAAAGGTGCTGGTATATGCCCTATGCTTTGATAGAGATAAGAAAGAACAAATAAAAATTATTTATAACGAACAGAAACCTAGCTGCATTTTAGCTGGTAAGTTTTTTAAACAAGAATTTCCTACAATTTACACAGTTCATGCCTAGCACATGCCGTGCACATAATTTCTGGTAAAATGATTACAGAAAATGTAGTATTTAATGAATTTATTTGTGAATTAAAAAAAGTCTAGTAAATTACACGAAGAATCAGAATTTATATAAATCGTAAACTTATTTGCCTAATATCTCGTGGCCCATTTTAGTAAGATGGTGCATTTGGATAAGATGTTGTGTTTTTATATGCGAAAATTGGAATTTAAATAGACTTTATATTTTTAATTTTGATCCAAAATATAAACGATATAAGAAAAAGACGAAAATACAGCTTCGTACGAGATATTGTAAAAAGTGCACCTGTATAAATACATGGATGATATAAATGATAATCTTGAATGTGAAAGCCTAAGCTCTATTCAGCAAATAAAAACAGTTAAAAATATTAAAGAAAGGTTACTGGGTACTTTTTTTGGATTCAGATATTAGTTCAATACATAAAAACCCAGATTATCACCATATAAGAAATATATTATGTTCTGACAACGGCAATTACGAATTTGAAAATTGGCTTAAATTTATACCTACAACTATCTGTGAAGTGGAAAAAAGTTTCTCGGCATACAATCGAATATTTTTAGAGCAAAGAGAGAATTTGACTATTGAAATCATTACAATGTAATTACTTTTCAACTATAACAATTTCGATGACTAATTAATGAAAAAATAATATTTACTACTATTCAAATGTAAAAAATCTTATTCTTATGCTTATTTAATAAAATTGCTGTATTTAGGCTTTGTTCTAAATCAAAATTTGGAAGTTTATAAATATGCCTTAATTCAAAGAAAAACAATAAACAAGTGTCTCATATGATCATAGATTTTTTAATCAGCATGTCCGTACCAACGCGAACCTAGCGGAATATTTTTAATATTCTTGCGGATTTTTTGAGGATCCTAGTTATTAGTAAAAGCAAAGTTAATAGGTCGGCTAGTGCGTTGTCTACTACCTGATTTTTGAGCACTTTTATCCAGTGAATCGGGGCTCAGGTATAGGGACTCTTATCCCGGAATCCCGGGATCCCGGGATATAACACGGGATCCCGGGATCCCGTATAGCGAGTATAATTTCATTTTTTTAAGCGTTTTTAATACATAATATAGTTCGATAAGTTATTAAACGATAGAAATATTATCTTCTTGTTATATGTGTGTTTTTGTAATTCAAACTTCTAGCCGTAGTTGGTTTTTGCCATAAATTACAAA